>CM046424.1:57253527-57291027 GCA_025506505.1 Flaveria sonorensis
CTCGATATAGTCATAATGGAACTCGCAACAACTCAATTGTTCTTGCAACTTTTTGGTGCTAGCAACAATGGACCATCAAACACAATGCAAAGTCATAAAGTAAAGATTAAAGAAAAAAAGAAAGTACATTATCTTTAAAGAATGATTGAAGAAAGTATTACTGTGATCTAATGCAGTCTACTTTATCTACCAGCAAATCAACATCTAGATTCCTCGCAGAATCATAGTAATTGGATTTTTTAAAGAATGAAACTGAAGGATCGGATCCGAATTAAAAATAACCAAAGGTCTTTGATATTGTCAAATGGTTATCCAAATACACATAATAAAACAAATGGAAAACTAAGTTACATTAAGACTGTTCATAACACTACAGCTCATCCTTCCCATAAACAGTCCTAATCAGCATGCCACATCAGCTTTCCACTCACCTCCACCCATTCTTCCTACAAACACTTTTTACTCCCAACACTATCCTTCCCACAAACACCTTTATTTTTCCACCTCACATTTTCTTTTTTTTATTTACTTTAAATAAAGATATTTAAATTATTGTAAATATATTTAATTAAAATAAATAATGGAATTAAATATCAAATGATCAAGTTAAATACTTAAATTAAATAATTCTAAATAAGAAAATAATAAAATTAAACCGCAACTATATTAAAATAAAATAAAAAGAACAACGTAAAACAATAAAATAAAAACGACCATATGAAATTAATAGATAAAAACAATAATAAAACTACTCTGTAATCCCCCTATTCGCCCAGAGATGTTCTATTAGATCGTTCCGCAATGCATGGTGCGCGTCCTGGTTACATAAGCTTCTAAATCTGTGTAGGTATGTTTGAAATGATTGTGGTGCCCCATTATTGTAACTTTCTGGCTCTGGTTCTTGCTCTTCACGCGACCAGTTAGTTATGGAACGTCCTTCATCTTTTACAATCATATTATGTAATATAATACATGCATGCATTATATCACCTAATACCGATAAGTTCGAGGATCTTGCTCGGGATTGTATCATTGCCCACCTAGCTTGAAGAACACCGAAGGCTCTTTCTACATCCTTTGTTGCAGACTCTTGACGCCTTTTGTACCACTTCATTTTCAAATTATTCTCTGGTGGATATGTAAAACTCTTTACAAGTGTTGTCCATTCTGGATAAATACCATCTGTAAGATAATACCCTGTGGTGTAATTATTCTCATTCACTGTAAAATTACATTGCGGTGCATTTCCTTCTAAGATTTGATTGAAAACTGGTGATTGATTAAGCATATTGATTTCGTTGTTTGGTCCAGCTACTCCAAAGAATGCATGCCAAATCCAGAGGTCATGTTATGCAACTGCTTCTAGCATAATGATGGGATGCCCATGATCACCACGAGTATATTGACCTTTCCATGCAGTTGGACAATTTCTCCAACTCCAGTGCATACAATCAATGCTTCCAAGCATTCCAGGAAACCCGTGATGGGCATCATGTTCAGCTACTAACCGGTCAACGCCATATTGGGTTGGTCTTCTTAAATACACAGATGAATTAATTTCCACGATAGACCTGCAAAACTTTTGTAGACATTCCATAGCAGTACTTTCACCAATGCGTAAGTATTCATCGCATTGGTCAGCTGTTGTGCCATATGCCAATTGATGAATGGCACTTGTGCATTTTTGTCTTGGTGATAGACCCTTTCTACCTACAGCATCATATCTTTGCGTAAAATATTTCCAGTGTACAGATTTACCTAGTTCAGATAAATCTGTGACGATACGATTAAAAAGACCAATGCGCATCTTGAACCGCCATCTGAAGAAACTCTCATCGTACACCGGCTCTGGAGCAAAGTAATCATTCCACAATCGTGCGTCTCCATCCTGACGAACTATATCTATCTCTTTGCGCTTCTTACGTTGTCAGGAAGAACTTCCCTCTTCTTCTTGGTCAAGCTCAAACAACCGATTAGCAAGGTCTTCGATATCATCGGAAATAAGATTTTAAAATTCTTGTGTGAGCATTTGAGGAATATTCATGGGTATTCTATCATCATCAATGCTCATTTTCAGAATTCGTGTGGAAAATGGGTGAAGTGTTGTAGTGATTGTGGAGTACGTTGTGGTATTTATACAAATAACAAAACTAGCCGTTAGAAAAAAGACAAAAAAACTAGCCGTTAGAGCAAAGACAAAAAAACTAGCCCTTAGAAAAAAGACAAAAAAACTAGCCGTTAGAGCAAAGATAAAAAAAACTAGCCTTTAGAAAAAAGAAAAAAAAAACTAGCCGTTAGAGCAAAAACAAAAAAAAAAACTAGCCGTTAGAAAAAAAAACATTTATTAGAATGTTAGAAAGAATATGAAGTGTGATTTGAAAAAAACTCTCAAGTGAATAAAACATATTTATAATAGGTAAAATAGCCGTTATGAATAAAACAAAAAAGTAGTTGTTATTAATAAAAAAAAAACTAGCCGTTATGAAAAAATAAAAAAAATAGCCGTTATAAATAAAACAAAAAAGATTTTTAAAAAAAATAAACTCTAAAAAAATTATTTTTATAAATGTAAAAAAATTTAAAAATATTTTTATTTAATTAACACGTTTTAATTAAAATATTATACTTAAATTATTATTTTAATTTAAACATTTTAAAACATTTTAATTAAAAATATTTTAATTTAATATCATTTAAAATCATTTTATAATAATGGGGCTCAACACTATATTTATATTTTAGAATTAATTTTATAGTGGGGGGCCCACCACCACCTCCTTTTTCCCGCCCTTGTCCACGGATTTAACATCTTCACCTCCGCTTCTTCATCGGCGCCCTTCAGGCGGGCGCCGTCCACGTCGGCGACGGGCCGGCCACGGAAGAAGTGATAAGGATGGTCTTAGGTTGGTGGGGGCCACCACACGGCGACTACATGCCGTGCCCACCACACCCTTCGCCGCTCTGAATCATGAAAATACTATGCTTGTTGATTTGTAATGGTTTCAGAAGAAAATATCATGGTATATATATGCTTCTTGTCTTAATTAGTTGGTTTGTAACCAATGATTATTAATATGTTAATAACATAATATCATACTGTCCTCATATGCTGCTAACTAACATCATTTATTTTCTTGTAATGTTTGTTCATTTCATATCAATATCCTGGTAGAACACCTTCTTGAACTCCTCCATATGCCTCACTTGCAAACACAATGCAACAACCACTGATCCATCTCCATCTTTACCTTGAAGAATCAAAGAATCACCATCAGATTCATGTGTTCCTGGACCCATATGAACCTCCTTCCCCCAACCGAAATCCGCACCGTACATCGGTAACGATAACCAACTGATCACACCAGCATTTGGGTTCCCAAAAAAGGGGCCTTCATCACCATCTGTTGGTATCAACTCTCGGAACTGTGACAAATCATCTTGATTCTTCAAAAAGTCGATCACCGAGTTCACGTATGCATCGTCTACTTTGTTGATCACGTCCCGGATTTTACCTGAAACGTATCCTAACGGTTTTGAAATGATGTCACCCGAGCATCCGGTGGCAATAACGTTCACGATAGCGTTGCCAAAGTACTTTTGTGGCAATGGAGGCCTCATCTTGCTTCGGACATCGACACAAAAAGCTAATGCGGTTGGTTGTTCGGGTTTGTGGTTACGCGCTTTGCATGATGTTCGCCATATGTGTGCGGTTATAGCCTCGTAACGGGTGTAACAACCACTCGTCTCATTTTTCTTAGTTTGGTTAGCTTTGGTTCTTAGTGTTTCTACTTGAGTTGCTGATAGTTTCAGCATTGTGACAGTTGTGGCCCTCTCCCGCTCCTTTACGTCAGACTGGTCAATAAGGAGCGGGGGAGGACCAAACTCTTCACGGGTAATCATCTCCAATGTTCTTGGAGGATCCCCGGCTCGTAAAACTTTTCTATCAAGATAAGGTGGGGTTTCTAACGGCTCGCCCCGACAAACCCTGGCCCACTCGCACACGAAGTGAAGCGCGCTTTGCCCATCCGCGACAACATGACATATGTTCAAACCTAGACTAAACCCTCCACAAACAAACCTTGTTACTTGCAACACAAGCAATGGTATTTCTTCAAGGGGAGCAGTTTGGTAATCTATTGAAGGAATGAGTTGATAATAAATCGGTGAAGGTAAAAGGGTATCCAAATCGGCTAGCTTTATGTCGGCATAAGCTTCTAAGAACTGCGCCCCAGCGGCATTGCAGTTGAGCTCTAGACGGCCGCCAGCAATAAGGGAAAGGCGGCCGGCTAGAGGGTAGAAGTGGACTAGGGTAGAACTGAGTGAAGTTTTGAGTGTTTGCAAGACAGTGAGCCAATCTTCAGGGGAATGTTTGTAGAAGTATATGGTTGGGACATGAGTGGTGACACCAGTTTGGTCTAGTTCGGATAAGGTTAGCTTACCGAACCATGTTTGGTCAGCTGGTTTAACCATGTAGTAACTCTTGTTGAAAACCTTCATTTTGGAGAGAGAGATGGGTCACTGAAGATGTAATTTGGGGGTATTTATGGGCAAATGAATCCACTGTTATGGTGTGACCCTAAACTTGTGCCTATAAAAACAGTGAATTGGGGAAGATGTAGAGTGCATGATCATTTGCGTTTATATGGTGGACCCATAAAAAAAAAGTTTTGTTAGGTTGGTTTTACAGGTGCCTGGATGTCTTCTTATTTGGCATTTGAATTTTTCCTTTAGGCCGTAGTCGATCATATTAATATAATAACTTGTTATAACTAGTGAAACTAAAAGCTATAACAAGTTTTGTTTCTGTTTTTATTGAGACAATCAAAGCCATAAGGTAATGCATAATTCAATAACCAGTTTAAAAAAATAACTAATTGAATTTTATTCTCATATTCTTCAAATGAAACATTTGAAAATTAGTATTTTCTGTTTAAGTTCAAAAGTCTTAAGGGTCAACGTTTAAAAGTCTCAAGGGTAGTTTAAGAAAAGCATAAAGTACTCGACAAAATTTACATGTAAAGTAAAAAAAACTACAGGGTTTGTTAATTTGCACCCTATAAACTAAGTCCGCCCTGATGATTTCTTGTTAAAAGGAAAATGATGAACAATATACTATTAATGGGTTAAAGACATAAAACTTAATAGAATCTTTAGGTTAAATTTTATGTATTTTTTTCTGTTAAAAAAAATTATGTACAAACCTGCACTCCAGAATATATATTATTTTGTTTATTTGGTGTTAATTTAACGGCTTTTATTTATTGTACATCAAAACTCCCCAACAAATATGTACAAACCTGGACCCCTAGTAATGACTTTAATTATTATATGCTAAAATAAAATGGTTGGAAATTAAAAAACGAATCTAATGTACTAACTGACCATTAGTTATGTTTTAGTTATTGTACATCAAAACTCCCAAACAAATAAAACATGCTCAGATATGGTTGTCACAATAGAACAACTCCATTAATGTTATGATTGACTTTATATTCTTGCACTTAAAAAAAATAGAAAGAAACTACCAATTTCAAAGTTCTTTAGTCATTTTTTAGTGTTTAGAATCGGTAGCTTTTATAATTGTCCGTCTTTTAGGTCAGTTATTTTTACACCCATTAAATCTATTTTTAAATCAACATTAATATCCACCAAACAAGTAGAAATTTAACCATTTGAAAATAAGCATTTTTACGATTACTACACAAGTTAGGGGTTGTTTGATTGCATCTGACTGATCCTCTGACTGCTGACTGCTGACTCGGTCAACCAGTCAGCGCATTTGATTTGCAAAAATAAGTTCTGATCCACCCTTGTTTTACCCTCTGACCTAATCAATTTTTTTGAAACTTCTGATCCAGTCTCCACTGCTGACCTCATCAAACAACCCCTTAATGTTACCAGACTACATGTACTTCAAATATAGTTGGATTATTGTTATTAAAGCAAACTTAGCTCTCCTATTCTAACCTACATCTTTTAATTACATCAATCCGTAGGGCAAGGGGGGCTCTCAAGCCAGAACCCCACGGCGATGGGCAGCGCCTCAAGGCAACACCGCCTCCGGTCCTTCACGCTCGTTCGGCCGTTTCACGGCATTCACACGCCGATGTTTTCTCCCCCATTTTGAATCTGCGTTTCTTCCCCACGCCGAAATCTTCCACGGTGTGAGCAACCCCCTCACATGGCATGATGTGGTGTGACGTTACAAACTACGATTGGTGGGTATGTAGTGTAGTGTGATGTGTATGATGTGGGTGCCCCGCTACCCATTGGTTCAAAACCCAAAACCTTCATCCTAATAAATATACGTATCTTTCCTATGAGCTACCCTTACGATAGCTACAGTTGGGTTATTTAAATGCATTAGTGACGGGATGCGTTTTTTATTCAATCAAGACTTTTTTAATTCAAAAGCTTTCAAATGATATTACAAGCACGTCTATATAGTAGTCCCATTTCAATAATGATATATTATATTCTTCCTAAATAAAACTTCACAACATCAAAATTATGCTTATACTATATTAAATTAGCTGTAAACTAAACAATTAAATTACTTTAACACAATAACCTTTCAAATTCACAACTTTTATCATCCACCAATAAATTCTGATTCTCCATATTTGTTAATTAATTTTTGAGATCTAAACTACAAGGCGCCGGTGGAAGTTATTTCGACTCTAGAGAAGCTTAGAAGAGACTTCTTTTGAGGTGGTAATGAAGAGAAATCAAAGATAAAGTGGATTGCATGAGAGAGTGTTATTGTCCCGTTGGATAGTGGTGGTCTCGGATTTGTTCATTGAGGGACAATAATCTATCTATGCTTGCCAAGTGGTGGTGGCGTTTCAAGGTGGATAGAGCTGGACTATGAATAAAAGTTATATGGAGTATACACCACAATTCAAGAAGTTGGTGTGGTGTCCCAGCAAAAATGTCTAACCCAGGTCCATGAAAACAAAATGTCAACATTAATTCAGATTTCATACGTGTCGGGGTTGATTTAAATAAAGCTACTATTGGGAAACTGGGTAGGGGCACGGGTATTTATTTTTGGCTTGACACCTGGATTGGACAGGAACCTCTGGCAACACGATTCCCAGCATTGTTTAAGGCTGAAGATACAAAAGTTGTACGGTGGCAGATCGATTGCAACAAATTGCTGAAGTTACTTCCTTTTTGTGGCAGTGGAAGTATCTTAGTTTTTCTTTAGTCAAGCACTCGGAGCTCTTCCAGTTGGTTTCTATGTTATCTTCTGATATCCAGGTTTTAACCCTGAATCAGCCTGATGTATGGGTGTGGAAGCATACTGAGAATGGTATTTTCTCGGTTAAAAATATAAAACTTTGCCTACAACCTCCGTTGGCCCTTCAACCGTCTTATAAATTTATATGGAATAACTGGGTGCCGAAGAAAGTTGGTATTTTAGCATGGCGTGCAGAATTAGACCGTTTGCCTACTCGTGTTGGTCTGATGTTAAGAAATGTCAATATTGGGTCAAACTTGAGCGTATTATGTGGTGATTCCCTAGAAACGACTGAACATTTTTTTATATCTTGTGCTTTTGCTGATTTAGTGTGGAGTGTGGTGTCTCAATGGTGCAATTTTCATTCATATTTTGCGTTTGGGATTAGAGACTTGCTGAACTTGCATGTCCATCTTTCTGGATCGAGGAAGAAAAAGTTGTTTCATGCAATTATTTTGACTGCCATGTGGTTTATATGAAGCTTGCGGAACGATGTGATGTTTAACAACAAAGAGGTATCTCTACATAGAATGATTGAAAAAACAAAGGCCTTCTGATTTTTGTGGGCTAAAAACAGGTTCAAAGAATGGCTTTTAACCTGAGAAAAATGGAGAATTTTTGAAGTTTTCTAGATTTTACGTTAACCTGTTTCGATTCTTTATGCATTGTAATGCCTATCATTGTCGTGGACATAAGTTTTATGTTTTCTAGTGTGCTTTGGGTTGTCTGGCACCTTGCTTGTCAAAATTTGATGCTAGTAATAAAATTACGTTGGTCGTTAAAAAAAAAAATATTAATTTGGGTACACAACTTTCAAAGCTGCATTTCTTTAATTTTATTCTTTATTACCGTTGCATTTCTTTATTTCTATCAATTAAATTTTTACAAAATGAAACTCACATGAATTTCAAAAGGTGAAGCGTGAAAAGAAAGTACCAAACATACTCCAAACAAAGGGGACAAATCAAGAAATAAATTCATCATCAATTCAACACCAAAAAGTTCATCATCATCATCATCATCATCAATTCATCATCATGAGTCACAATATCCACCATTACAGGAACACGATATTGCTACCAGAAAAAAGAAAAAAACAAAAGAAAAAGAAAACCTAGCATCCCCAAAATTAGGATAACTCGGTAAAACAACATCTCATTGAAACCCAATTAATCAGAAATCATCACTAGATTTGGGCCCAAGGATGCACGACACCATGAGAAAACCAGAAGGCGATCGAATTAATCAATCCACCATTTATACACAAAAACTCAAACCCTAATTAACCCTAACCCTAACCCTACACCACCCCCGATTTCCACAAAACAGACGAAATACGAACCTGTGCGTACAACGTTCGTCTCAAACCCTAGCTTTCTGCAGCAGAGGCGTAAAGCTACGGCAACTAGAACCGTTAAGATCCTTACAATGCGCAGAGGAATCGATCGTCAAATCGGCGAACATCGCTGCGAAATCGTCCAAATCGAGCGCAGAGAAACCGCTATCGTTTCTCTCCAACACCTTCAACAATCGCTTGAAGAATCTGACATCGCAGGGGATGATTAATCCACCAGTTGTTTGGAATCCGAACTCTTCTTCCGCTTTGTTGAGCAACGAGACGAAGACGGGGAGGTTGAGGAACCTCGTCGGAATGACGAAGCGGCGGCGTTGGGATCCGACGTAGACGGCGAGGGATCCGGCGGAGGGGAGGCGGCGGGGGCGGAGGGAGTGGTCGGTGTCGGAGTCCGAGTCGGAGGTGAAGGTGTCGGTGGTGATGCAGCGGCGGCGCCACCGCTGCATGACCTGCTTGAGGCGGACGATTTGGCTGATCTTGTTGCGTTTCTTCGCCGGAGATGACATTGGAGCGGTGGTTGGAGGCGGAGGCGGAGGCGGAGGCGGAGGTGGAGGTGGAGAGGGTTGCGATAAAGTAGAAATGTTATGGAACGGAGAGATCTAAACGCGATGAAACAGTTGATACCGTTTTTATATTATTTTTAAACCAATCACATGTTTTATTAATTCAAATTCTATAATATAGCCTAATAATTTAATAACTTTTTTAACGACAAGCATATTCGAAAAATAAGTGTTATATTAATCGGACACAACTATTTCTTTTTAAGCCGTGATCGTATTTCCAACCTCTTATGAAGGAGCTCATGACTTAAAAATTTTCTGGTTTAACATTGAGCATTTTGTTCAGTGATATTTAAAATTATAACATGTTCTTATTTACATGTCATAGGTACCGGGTGAAAAACTAATTTTAGTAAGGTTAGCTCACTTAATAATGATTTTGCTTTCTACATGAGATGTATTAGATTCAAACTCTTGTGAATTAGTTTAAATTAATTTAAAAGTAGGAGTATAAAAGATATGTTATTATAAATAGTAACGTGCCCGCGCGATGCGGCGCATGCGACACTTTTTATTATGGTACTCGTTTCTGGTTAGTTTTATATTTAAAAAACTGAATTCTTTTTTTAAGCATATTGTAATAAACATGGAAAAAATTGTATATAATTAAAGATACAAGAGTCTAAGTATAAATAAGTTTAAAGTTTCACTTTTTAGTAGCGTTAGAAAGACATAATTACATTTGTTAAATTGATTTTTTAGGTTGTACCTTGTGCTTAAAATTTACAAATCTCTTAACTTTGGCCGGAATCCTTTCTTCGTGCATTATAATATAGTATAGATAATTAAAAAAATTAATAATTTTATTTTATCTAAATTTAATGTAATAAAATATGCGTAATTTATTTTTGAGGCATATAGTTAATACCATTACTAGCGACGAAATAGTTTAGAAAGTAGTTTATAAATTGGTGGGTGTACACCGTTAATGATTAAGGTTGTAAAATAATACAAAAACTTTGATAATGATTGATTTTGGTAGAATGATCGGCTTGATTTTTGTCACAAATTTGATCATTACTCTTTAAGTTAGATGTTATCTTGAGTGATGCCGTTGATACTACATATACTTTAACTGTTATAGGGTTAGTTTTATATTATGGATGTTCTTTTGTTGATTGGATTGTATGGTGCGCATATTTTGTAAGCCTAATAAAACGTTACTTTTTCCTTCTTTCATTTGGCCTTAAGCTTATAATATCACGAAGATTAATTTAGAGCATATAATTATTTCTAAATAATATTTTCATCATATATTTTTTATTCTATTATCGTGCACAATCTCCAACTGCTTTTATGATAACAAAAATTAGCAACACGTGGTACAATTGTTAAGAACAAATGATCATATTAACATGTTTTATATTTGATATTTCTCTCCTATCTTGTCGAAGAAAAAAAAAGCAAAAAGAACATACTTGAAAGCTCCTCTTTAATTAGTGCCCCACCTTAATGTCTTGTGGCTGAAAAGGATTGAAAAACGAAGCATGTACGAACATATGGGGTACTTTCTATGTATGTGTCCCTTGTACCAAAATAAGTCACTTAAAAGTAGAAATTGCATCCTATATTAATCATATCAGAAATTATCATAAACGACATAACACATTCATAATGAGGATTAAGAAAAAGTTTTAATTTGTATACCATATGCGATGTGATTACGTAACGATATGTTAGTGTTTTCTTGATTTGAATGCGGGATTTTACATCATGATTGAAACCCTCGATCACCATTCAAATAAGATTGAAGGCATAATGAAGAAATGTTTGGCTAGGTACTTTGTAATCACTTTCGAGTAGACCCTTCGTGCCAAGTAAGATTATTGATTTGTTTTAATTAGGGTTGATGTTGAACATTGAGTTAAGCAATGTAAATAAGCTTTTGGTTGAGTTAAAAGATTTGTTTATAAACAAAATTACTTACTTGATCATCAGTTTTTTGTTTTTTGCATAATTAACTTAATAAGATTGGTAGGTAATTTGATATTGATAAAATGATAACGTTGTCGATGAGTGAATCTTAAAAGATTGTTCGTTCGTTATCACTTTAACCGAAAAGCTAAGACTTTGAAAGTATGTTTAGACAAAGCTCAATTCAAACGTGTTAATTGTTGATCTTACAGAATAAAAACCTGGTCACTAGTTAGTAAATTTGTTTTCAAAGTTGATTGCTTTAGCAATTGTGGTTCTTAAGAACATTCAAAGTTTCAATTTTAAATATCAAAGTTTTTGTTCTTAAGTTGTTTGAGCTTAAGTTATTAAACATTTTGCATTTAAACATATGGAGACGACCTTACTTACTCTTACACAATAAAGGCAGCTAAATCGAATATTTACTTTGCTTTTAATCAAGTATCGACAACCAGATCACGATGCACTAACAATGTGGTGAACTGGTGATGATTTTTCTTCTTTGGAGTCGTGGACTAAGATCTGTTAACATATGAAAATTGAGATTAACATGATGAATTTTATTGAATATAATCGTCTATGATGCCCCAATAGCTCACGTTGTTGTTCTTGACGACCAAGGGAAGACTTCTGGTGTAATTTGTTTTACATTGTACTTGGTGTGAGATATATATGTAACCCATCATATTTCGTGTTCAAAATGATATGAGATTTACTTAAGATGTTACACCCTCATTCCACTTAAGGAATCACTGTTCTTCGTGAAATTTGTCCATGATAAACAACACAAAAGATTTTATCATATACCATATTATTACACCCCTGCAAACTAGAACACTGTGTGTTTTGCCTCACTAAATCAAAATTAAGGAACAAACGCGTATTCGGAAAGTCATCTATCATGTATTGCTCTTGCTTAAAAATACGTATTCAACAAAGAACTAATAAGATATCTTGTGCTTGTAAATTCACCATGATAGAACTCCATATAACCCAACACCTCTCTTATATGAGCGAATAAAAATTCACCTAAAATTGTTACAAAAACCTACCCTCAAGGGTTAGACTTACAATATTTCTATTTGATTATGTGTAGGAAGACGTCCACCCGAAAGTTGCATATACCTGGTGACTCTTCACTTTTTGCAACTTCAATGACAAGTGAAATAGATATTTTATAGTTGGTACAAATCAAACACAAAAGTCAGATGAGGATTCTTTCAACGAGATTTAAAGATGGGTTGTTATCATTACTTCTTAGATGTTGAATAAGCTCGGAAATTAAATAAGCTAGCATAGTACATATGAAATTTGCATGTTAACGTTAGACATTTTACACCTACAAGTCTAGTAAACTTATAACAACACGCTTTGGTGTCACGCATATGCATATATAATCACAAAATGTAGCATCTTTTCTTCCATCTTTGCTCAAATTTTCTTGCATTTATAACTTGGAAGTGACGCTACCTTTGACCTCAAGTTCAATATCTACGAGGGTTCAAGTTTGAGGATGAGGTTGCTTGATATATGTCAAAGAGACAATATGTAAAGAACAAAACAATAAACTCTAATTTTATTAGGTGTCATCTTGTACAAGACCTAATCAAGTAAACAGCTTAGAATAAAACAATAAACACTAGGTGTCATCCAAGTAATATTCTCTTCAAAATAAAAAATAAATAAATGTATGTGTGGGGTGGGGGTATGTTTATTAAGTGGTCACTAGTTGTTCGATTACTTATTGCAAAGCACTTTTATTTATTTGAATTTAAGGGTGGTGATATTATGTAAGGAACTAAGGACGAATTTTGTATATAATTAAAAGCAGGCCACATAAAGTAATGACATTAAAGTCATATCAACTTTTTGATGAAATGATAAGCAGGCCACATAAGTTTCCACATATTGAGTCACTATTCAAATAACATAACAATAGTCTAATATAATAAGTATTGCGTACCTAACCGTACATATACTTTTGTACCTAAGTCAACTTGGAGTAGCTACTCAAATTATTTCATATTTGGAAAGTCTACTAGACCCTTTACAGCTTCAAATTTGATTTATAATTGAACAATATGCTATCCACATGAGTGTTCAAAAATTAAGAGTTAAGACTATGGATTTATAGAAAGGAAAATTCCTAAAATGTTTTTTTAACCTATTTTTTTTAAACGTTCCCCTCTCTTAAGATTTTCTTCTTAAAATGTCTCATCCAAACAAGGCGTTGACGTCTCCTTAGACAGGACGTGGTTGTTTAGCCACTCAAAATCGTACACGTGTTCTGTGGAGGCGTCCACCAACGCTATGGAGGCGCCCGCCCACGCTCTAGAGGTACTCGGCACCATAAAGGGACACGTGTATGATTTTGAGTGACTCGCTATACAGGCGCCCACCCTCTGTCTAAGGAGGCGTCGACGCCTTGTCTGAATGAGACATTTAAAGAAAAGTTTATTTGAGGAAGATTTTAAAGAAAATAAGTGAGAAAATAAACTTTTTAAGAATTTTTCTTTTATAAAATAGTCTATGAAATTTGAAATAACATTACGTTTTGATAGTTACTTGAACAATCTAGGTAGTCACCCACATGTTTATGTTTGACAAGATAGTTTTTGTGAACATGTATGACAAGATAGTTTTTGACCTAAATATATATATTTTTATTCTTTTATCTACTATCTTGTATGCTTTCTATAAATTGTTAGAAGTTATGGTTTCATTTGTGCGTCTCCTCAATGCATCAAATGTGACACTGGCTAGATCAATATTTTGCACCAAATTATTAAAGATTATCCATGCAATTTTACTTTTAGAAGATACTTAATCTTAGTTAAGTTAGACTTACTATGATTTTTATATTTTTATTGCAAATCACTTGGCTAAAGAGAAATAAATAATACATTTGATTCTTCTTAGAAGAATAAGAGTTTTACATGTTTCTTTTCAAGGTGTTTTATGCCAAATGAGACACCTCCTGTTTATACCTCTAAGAATATTGAAATGGACAACTAGCTAGAGTTAATTAGTCCTAATGATCTGAGTTGCTACTTTAGATTTTTCCTGTGTTTTTATTAATTTTAAACTTCCATGAAGGTTCCTTACATTTCTTGGTGGGTTGTTAGTTGTTACATTCTCCTCTGTGTAAACTTAGGCAATCATTATGTCATTAACCTTATATTTCTTATTCTACGCCTTAAAACGTCATAAGGTGTCTCTAACTTACCACCATGTTTCATTATCGAATAAATGCTTTCCAAACGATCTATTACTCCTTGTATCTTAACCTACAAGGTACTCGTTGCTAGGTCCTAAAGGTACTTGTCAATATCATAATCAAAGAATTTCATGACTATTGTGGGGGCACTTTTAGACACTTTGAGTCTCATGTCTCCATCATTCTCATGGTACAACTTGAGGAAGCTTGCCTGGAAGAGTATGCGGATCTTCAAATTGGGTGGAAGTTGAAGTCGATAAGACACCTTCCAACATGTGCGATCATCGAAAGTTCAAAAACAAACTCCATCATACCTCTTAAACAAGCCCTTGTGTAATTTCCTTAGTGATTTAAGTTGTTAGGATACATTGAAGTTTCACCATAATTTGGTCTCTCGCCTATAACTAGAATTATCTTATGTTATGGTCTACTCGCATATTCATCTTCTTTATCACTTTGTCAAATGAAAATCTCATGGTATACAAAGTGAAAAAAAGTATATAAATCTATTTTAGCTATCTAGAGATTGACCTATTCCTAATCATTGATACGGCTAGGGCATTAGGGTAGTCAAATAGTTGGTGCCTCCTCACCATCTCAAATGAACTCTTATGGCTTAAACCCATTGATATAGTAAAAGTGTAAGTTGGATTCATTTTACTTTACTTAGTATTGATAAGATATAGAAAGTAAAATATTTATAAAAGCAACTTAGTATTTGATATAATAACTAAATTGAGCTAATGTCTTAATCAACATATTGTCTCATTTGCATGGTTGCAAAATTCGCTAGGCGTTGTCAAGTCGGTCGACTGGGGAGGTGCGAGAACTCGGCCTAGGCGGAAGTACTCGGTTTTTACTCTCGGTTGGGATGTTTTCCACGCTAAAATTTGATGTCTCTCTTTATCGAATTTAGTATACCTTGTTTGTTTGCATCCTCACATGTTCATTCAAGTCGGGAAAATTTTTAACCATTCCGCACTTATAGTTTATCGTTTGTGATTGGTTGCGTGTTTTCCTCCATCACCACGTCCCTAGTAATGATAGTTTTAAATCCCAAGTCTTTTGTTCTTATAATATTGTAGTGTACTAAACCGTACCTAAAATTTGACCCTTTCCAAGTTGAAGATAGACTCCCATTTAAAAAAATATTATTAAAATAAAGATGATCACAAGACAATGATTTAAGTCTTTTTCGATTAGAATTTAATTGAATATGGGTCGTTTGAAGGTGTTTTTTCCTTAAAATAATAATGTGTTAAAAATAAATAAGACAACCAGTTTTATATCTCATGAAATTATTAAAAGATAGTTTCATGTATTACTTGGTTGATTCTAGAACATGTGAACATGTTTAACAGATAATTAAAGCTAACAAGTTGACTGGTGACCTTTTGTCTTCCGTAATTCATCGTAGTATGTTTAATAATTTGAGTTTCTATATGAATTAGAAATTTTATTATTATAATAATCGCTTATATCCGGTTAAATTTATCCTTTTTTGTTCAAATCAAGTAACACATAATAGCAATGTTTCATCAACTCGGATCATCTCATCCATCTTCGTTAGCTATTTGTTCTAGAGGATTTTGTAAACGACAGATTTTATGGATAAGGTGAAACAATGTTGTATAAATTTGGCTTTATGCCTTGATTCAGTTTTGGACTTCTGTATGTATATTCGATTTTGGTTGCAAATTTGACGTATGATTTGGTTTTGGGGTATGATTTGGGTTTGGGGTCACAAACTTTAAGTTCGAATTTTGTTTTGGTTTTGATGGATAGTGGTGTGAGAAAGGTTGTTGATTTAATTGTGCATTATAGCGGAAAAAACAACAAACTGGATTTAAAGCTGAGTAAACGTGAACGTAAACTTGCAAACTATAAAAAAGTTTAATGTGCATTAAGGAACACTAGATTACATGTAAAAATAAAAACTATATTATATTTGATACGACATATTTTTTAATAAAACTTATATCAAATCATAAAAACACGTAATAATAGTATATTTTAAATTCAAGAAATCATTAAGCTCCGAATGATTGGTGCTAAATTGCTAATTGCAATCCAAATAAAAAATCCCTTATTCTATAGGGAAAAATCATATTGTAAAACGGAAAAATTAGAAACACTTAAAAAATGGAATGACGTGTTAAACGAATCCACTAATTAAAATAACCATGAATATTCGAGTTTAAACATGTGAATCTTATATAACTGTTAAATCTTAAAAATAATGATGTTTATAAATATCAAGGTCATAGTCTAGAGACATTGGTGATAATCTCTTATAAAAGTAATTTGAGTTTAAAATTTTACATTTCAAATTCATTAGGTGGTTAGGAGAAAAAAAAATCTATTCTTTAGAAAAGGATAAATAAACATTAAAGATAACGTTAGGTCTTGTTAGCATGCTAAATTACTCATCAAAAATGTAAAATCTCACATAAGTTGTTACAGAATTGAATTCGATAACGTAGATCTTTTGTTATTCGATAATTAAATACTAAGAAATGTTTAATTGTGTATTATTGAATTCGAAAGATCGAATCAACTTGAAGCATTTTTATCAAATAAAAAGACATGCGTCGGATACGTAAAGCAATTTACATGTTGAGTCACGGTTCCAATAATGTTGGTTTAATAATTAATAGAGACAAAATGTTTCTAGAAGGTATCTTTAAAGTCGTAGTACTCGGCCGTACCAGTCTACCATGGTTCAAAGGGTCAATTTGGCCCCGTAATAAAATATTGGATGAAAATGAAATATGGCTTTAAGAATTGTATAAAACTAGTATTAAGCGTTTCGCGTTGCGCGAGTAGTGTAAAACCATGGCAAGTTGCGTTATTATCAAACTATCGTCGACGACAATCAACACCAGAAAAACCCAACAGAAGTTTTGTCGGAGACCAAAAAAAAGAAAAACAATCGCCAATCAGAAAACCCCAAAGGGTTAACCATCGTGTCATCAGAAAAACAACCGAAAGGCAAAACCATACTTGGAAACCCTAAAGGGTTAACCTTAGTAATAACTAAGTCGATCTAGGACCATGCGTTACGTCGGGGCAGTTAAACAGAAACAATAGGTGTCAAAACGTTGAACTGCACACGTACGTTGCGGCGTGTAACTCACAAAATTTAGACCGTAACATAAAAATAAATTTTATAAAAGATAAAAAGTATAGGGGATCAAAGTTGAAAGTAAAAAAAATATTGAGGTTAAATTGTAAAAAATATAAAAGCATTGTGGTTAAAAGTAAAAAAGTAAAAAGGTAACAAAACAAAAAGAAGAAAAACCAAATAGCAAATACAACTCACTAAACCATAATGTATAAATCATAAAATACATAAAAGTTGATAATTAATATATAATAAATAACAAAAATACTACGTGGAATTCCCTCGTGGTACCATGAAAATCTGGTAAGCCTTTTAAGCATTAACACGACTCAATTTTTAAATAAACTTTATACATAAACATAAAAAAATAAAAATAATGTAATGATATATTTAGAATTTTATAAAGCATTATACACGTAAAGTTATAAACGAAAGCCAAATTTCGACTATGCCTGATTTTGGATAAAATACACATCTAATCATAGATAAAAGTAAAACTAAGCATATTAAAAGGTATGTTAAAAATTTATAAAATATTATATCTAATTGTGCAAATACAAACACAAGGTTTGCTCAAGGAAGATCAAGCGGATGCCGGTTTGATTCTTCTAGGATGAACCCACGATGGAAAGATAAAGAATGTGGAAGATGGATGAACCCACGGTGAGAGTGGTTGTATTAGTGGTGACGATGGCGGTGGGGTTGTTTGCGTCGGAGTTATTGAAATGGAGCGATGGAATTGTGGGAGGAGAAGAGAAGAGACGTCGTAATTTGGATGTTGGTGAACTAAAAAATAAGGGGCATTGCATAAAAAATAAAGGTGAAGGGTCAAAACAAAATAATTGAAATTTCTTTGTAGCTAAGAGTTGGTTTTTAATAGAAGGTTTAATGTGGGGATTAAATTTATAGCTTAGTCTATTTCAGCTCAAGTTGTTGACGTAGTAACGAGTATGATACATTATGAATTAATATTCAAGTTTTGAATAACTTTCGCTTTTTTTAAAACCAAAAGCCACTTACGTTTCAAACATTGTTCTAATTTTGTGAAAAAAAATTAATAAATGTTATTTTGTAAAATTAAGTAACCTAAATGGCAGATACCTGAATCTTAATTACTATTTAGTATTTAGTTTTTGAACTTGACTTAAACTAAACAATTACAACACATGGTTGTTATTAGTGAAGTTTTTCCAATATTATCTCACATTTTAGGTTAAACTTGAAAAATAATCACTAAATAGCAACCAATTTAATATATATTTTAATTAGGATACTTAGTTTTGTACCATTTTACACTTATAAAAAGCATAAGATTGCACGATATTTAAAATTTGAGTGGCTTTTATTGTTAGAAAAAAAGTATAAGTAACTTTAATGAAATAAATAAATAAACATAATTACTGGCAAGGGAAATATTTTTATAATATAACAAGTAGATATATGACCATGTACATTCTCATGTGTCTTAACTCAACTTAAGAGTTTACATATGATCTCAAGTAGCTTATAATTACTTGTTTACACTCAAGTTCGTGCATATACAGTTACTTTATCAAGAAGGCTTCGCTATTTGATATATAAACTAGGAATGTTTTTTTACAGCGATACGCGAGTAAATTTGCAACGCGGCCAAATATCGTAATGGATATAACATCGAAGCAATAAAAATTCAAAAAAAATTTAACAAAAAGGTTCATGAAGAAAAGGAAAAAAAATTGTTAAAAATTACATAAAACCAGGTAGCCACTCGAACCCGCGTATACCGAAAGAAATGCCTAAGCCTTAACCATGCGTTGCGCAACCAACTTATAATCAAACGCAACAAAGATATTATTATAACCTGACATGTTTCTAATTTTCTAAAAATAAAAAATTAAAAATTAAAAATCAAAGAAACCAATTGAAACTTGAAAGGGAGGGGAGTGGACTTGAACCCGCGTGGCCCAAAAGGTTGAAGCAGGAGCACCTTAGCACGTAGTAGGCTAGCCGCTAGAAGACCAACTTGTTCACAAACTCCTTCGAAGACACACATACATACGTAAAGAAAAATCTGAAAAATAAAAAATAATACTAATTTCAATGGTCCTCAGCACACCCCAATCAATCATGATCGTTTACCATAGCTTAAAGTTATTAATTAATATACGGATTAATATTATTAAATTTGTAGTATAGTCTACTGACACTTTCTTATATATCTATGAGTATCGATGCTGCTTATTCGATCGTTTGATATTCTGATTTGGGCTATAACGTTCTAATTATTGTGGTGTACGTTCATTATTTGGGCCGCATTATTTCGGCCAAGTAACCCTTCATCTTTTGGGCTGCAGCATTGCATACATTAACTATATGTTCAATATCTTTCAATTCATTAAAACTTTATATTTAAATAATATTGGGATATTTGTACACCCCAAAATTTTAAACTAACACCTGAAATTTCTATACGGGTCGTATAGCACCATTACGCATCGTATAGGTGGCCGTATAGCCCTATACGGGATGTATAACTCCTCTGACAGCCTCTTGAATTTTCCTCGTATTCAGTGTCGAAATTTTCTATACGCTTTGTATAGCCCTATATGTGTCGTATAGGGGGTCGTATAGGGCTATATGGGGCGCGTAGCCCTCTGACATCCCCCTTAAAATTTTCTTGTTTTTAGTGTTTTCGATCATATACGTCACATATGGTGCTATACGAGGCTTATGGAGGGTATCTAATTATAAAGTGGAGTGTCTGCATATTAGAACCCTTTAAATATTCGTTTAAACAACTAACAATTCATCCAATAGAATATATAAATTTAAAATACAAATATTTGTTTAAGCAATAAACAACTCAATAAAAACTAATATAAGTCATAATTAATTAACCTATAACCTATATATGAAAAAACAATGTTGAGGAATAGTTAGTTTTTAGCGGTTTTAGTTTGGCCACAAAACTTTTCGTTATTTGCATTACGCCCCCTCTTTGTCTTCTTTATAAAGTTGGTTTAGTTTTGTGGGTACCGACAGAGGGTTTGGGTTTTGTCTCTTCTTTGTGTGTGTGTGTGTGTGTATATATATATATATATATATATATATATATATATATATATATATATATAGATAGATACTAATAAAACCACAATGTTATGAGAAAGCTAGAGAAAACCAATGAAATCGGTCACATAATTTAATAATTTTTATCACTGCCCTCTATGTATATGTGTGAGTATATATAAATAAGAGTATGAATCAAATGAAACCGTAGCATGGTTTTACATCTACGTCACACATAGGTTACATATACGTAACCATTTTTCATCCGATATAGTGTTACGTATACGTAAGACTCTTCATTCTCGTATGTATGCTCAAAATATATATACTAAATACTTAAATAACATTTTAACAATTAAAATAACAAAAAATTTCTAAATTATGTTATTGGTTTCCGTGGTTTTCTTTGGTTTTCACATAACTATTTGTTTTCTCAGGAACCCTCCCCTATATATATATATATATATATATATATATATATATATAGAGAGAGAGAGAGAGAGAGAGAGAAAGGTGGTCCGCCCGTCGTTGAGGCTGCTTAGAGTGTTACCGGGAGTGGCCATCGGCCGGCAACTCCCACGACGACGCTTGGGCTTCACCGCAGGTTTGGTCTGTTGTGGTTTGGTGCCTGGTGGTCATTTATCTTTGGCGTCGTCTTTTGCCGACGCTGGTTGCTCCGATGCCAACGGTTCTGGTTCTCAATGCCCACAACCTTTGCCCTGCTGCATGTCTTTAACATGTTGTCGATTGTGGTGTTAAGCAACTTATCTCAGGGTTCGAACCCTTTAGGCTTTCAAGCAGTGCGATATTTTTTGCATGTCGGTACACGTGGGTTGTTGTCGGCAAGGTCGCCGTGACTGCTTTTACTAATGGTTGACGTTCGATCTCTCTGCTAGCCGTCACGATTTCTCTCTGGAATCGTTTGGGGTTTTCGGGTCTACTGGTGTTCTATGGCTATAGCGGTCAATTTTGTTCCGGTTGCGGCCATGATTTGTGTCTGCTACCCTTTGGGGTTTTCAGATCTACCGGTGTGTGTATGGTTGTAACGATGGATTTTGCTCCGATTGCCGTTCTGCCTCCCACTCGTGTTTGAGGAGGACCTGGTGATCGTGATTTTGCCCTGTACTATGGTACCCTTTGGGTTTTTCTGATCTATCGATTGATTGTTGGGTCAATTTTGGTGAGGATTAGCTCGTCTAAGGCTTTGTTATTAGCTAGTTTCACATGTAGTGTTAATTTTAGGCTTGGTAGTGTTAATTTTAGATTCGCTAGTGTTAATTTTTTTTTAAAATTTTTATCAGCCCTCTAAAAAATTTACTTTTGGCATCCGCCCCTTATAAATTAGTTTAAATTCCGCCGCTCTTTACAAGAAGCTTTTAACACAATTAGTTTTGAGATGCACGCCCCCTCAATGTCTATTTCTATAAAAGAAGTTATTATTATGCCCAAGATCTGGAACTATGAGTAACAAACCGGAAGACCACCAAGGATAGGGTTTTAATGAATACTAAAAAAGAAGGAAAAAATAACAATAAAAAAAGGTTAAAAACCCTTGCTCCAGCCCCACATACATTCTTCAAAACTCTCACTCATCTTCAGCAAAACTCTCTGCAACAACTCGAATCTCGAAAAATCTCTACATGCTTCTGCAATGGAGAACGTCCTCCGATCCGCATCATATTCTCCAATTCACACTCCCAAACTCACTTCCACTCACAATTTCCAATTCCTGAATCCGAACACACAATTCAAATGCGGACGCCGGAGGAACGACAATGGCTTAGTGGTTAATGCCACCGACGCCGGAGGCCGCGGCGGAGGAGAGTTGGATACGGCGGTGGTGGAGAAGGAGAAATTAAAGGCATTGCCGCGGCGGTTTCAGGTTTTACGGGGTTCTCCGGCGCCGTTCGGTGCCACGGTTAAGGAGGATGGGGTTAATTTCGCGATTTGTTCACACAATGCGACGTCGGTGACTCTGTGCTTGATGACTACTTCTGATTTGCCTCAGGTATAACTGTTAAACTTCGTTTTGATATTATTTCATTTTTTGTTTTTTTCGAAAATATCTGCTGTAGATATTTTATACGCAGTGATTTTTAATAAAGGTTCGTGAGATTGGGACGCTGACAAGTGTGATTGTGCTAAATTTGTATAAAAGTATGAAATTGTGAGTAATATAATCGGTCCTGAACATGTGAAGCATGTACACTCCCAACTTGTTTATTAATTGTTTCTATTGTAATTTAGCAGAATTTGTTGTATTAAAATGTATTTAATTAGGATATATAACTGCAATGGACTGAATGAAAACTAAATAAGTTAAGTGCTCTGAGCGATTAATAAAAGATGTAAACTTCATAAAGACATATTCTTTAGCATCTGTTTCTACTTATGTCATTACCCATTGGGTAAATTTCTTATCATGTTTTGATTTAGAATAAATTTAAGTTTTTGTGTTCTAATTATTGGGAACTCTTTTTTCCTTCTTTTGATTAGGACTAAATTCTAAATCACCCACTAAAGAGCATCATCTGGCCCATAGTAGTTTAAGTCCATCATAGTTTAAGACTTTAAGGCACTTATCTCAGTACCTACCTACTGGGCTGTATTGGTAAAAAATCACTGGAATCTTAGTTCTGCTCAACGTTGCATTGGTGTTGGCAAAATATCGATAAGGTGGAACATTTAAAACTGATATGTGTATGGATGTGATCAGCATCGTAACTGACAATTTGGTTTTACTTTTCGTGCTTAGATTGGTTGTACATCTCAATTTATGGCGGATCATTTGATTCAGTTTTCTGTTTAACGATTAGTTAGAGAATTTGACCATAGTTGAATAGGTACAAGGTGGTCTGTCTAATTATGCTTTTGTAGTAGTAAAATTAATTGTGCCATCATACTAATTGTTAGAATACTTTATCCCATAGATTTTGCAATTGACAAGTATATGCCTGAATTTGTCATTGGAGTAGTTGTCTTTATATATTCTCACTTGATGCAGAAAAGAATTACAGAGGAGATACCTCTGGATCAACTTACCAATAAGACTGGAGATGTATGGCACGTGTTTCTAAAGGGAGATTTTACAGATATGCTCTATGGCTATAAACTTTCTGGAGAGTTTTGTCCTGAGGAAGGGCACTACTTTGATTCTTCACAGATCTTGTTAGATCCTTATGCCAAAGTTGGTACTTGTTTCATATATTTCATCTTAATTTTTTCATAATTCTAAGTGGCAAGATAATATATTCTCCTTCTTTCACCTGATTGTGCCTGTGACTTGGCACTTGCACACTTGCTCAATTTCATATTCCGTAAACAATGACGTGCCTTGACTGTGTTGGTGCTTATTCAGGCTGTTGTAAGCAGGGGGCAGTTTGGTGTTTTGGGACCTGATGATGATTGCTGGAGCCAAATGGCAGGCAGAATTCCTTCTGTTGATGAGGTATAAATTGAAAAGATGTGGGATTAATAGCCATTTATGTATCATACTTGACCATTTCAATAGCTTAACTCTAGTTGATAACAAATTATTATAGAAGAAACATGTATCGCATAAATTTTTGTGTATTGATTCTGAAATTAATCTACCCACTGATTTTCTTCTCTGTAATTATATGATTCATTGATCACATGAACTAACCCTGTTATTCCTAAACTCCTGGCTGAAAATATGTAAGATACTGAGAACAAATTAAATGATATTCTATTTAATAAGAACTCTTTTTATATATATATTTTTTCCTATTACTCTTTTTTCCCTCCATTCTCTTACAAACAAACTTTCTTGTCTCTCTTTCCTCTCATAAATTGCAACTACCTTTATATTCTCTTATCATCTTGCATCTAATGGCTTTACTTTTCCTGTGTCACTTAAAATGAAAAAGAAAATGTTTAAAAAGGTTAGTGAGGCAGGACAAGATATCGTTTTTAGTTTTTGGGAAAAACTATGGATATGATTACGTGTTTTGAAACTTTACCACGCAAGGGACTCTAAGATCCCCAGAGTTTACTACTAACATAAAGGCTTCCTTGAAAGTTTATTCAGTCAACAGAGCAGTGTTTGATAAAGAAATTTTTACCATAAAATCACCTCAACTTTTGGGGATTGCAATTCTGTTTATGATGAAAGACAATCCCGATACAACTTGGGGAGCAGGAATTGTATTGAAAAGACAAAATAATGTAATGAAGACATACTAATTTTAATTAAAATCACAATTATCAAGTAAAAGTTAGTATTACAATACTTTATACTTCTCCCAGTAAACACTAGATTAAAGTAAATTAACTTTATCAACGTATTCTTTACTCTAATCTCGATACAAAGTCACTATGGCATGATGTATAAATTATAGTATGTTTTAAAAAAGAAATTGGAGAAATAAAGTTGGCAAGTACATTTTATTATACATTAATTTACAGATAAATAGTTATATCACCTGCTTGCTTACCTTATTGGCTGATCGAATTGATTTTAGTAAACAGGGGATTAATGTTATGTTTCTTGCTTCATCTCATTTCATGTCAAACAACATTTTGCATCAATTGACTTGTATTCAGTATGTTTATAACTTTTCTTAAATTAGTTTGACTGGGAAGGAGACCTTCCTTTGGCATTTCCGCAAAGAGATTTGGTAATATATGAAATGCATGTCCGTGGGTTTACAAGACACGAGTCCAGCAAGACAGAATCTCGTGGCACTTACCTTGGTGTAGTGGACAAACTTGATCATTTGAAGGTACATCCTGAATATACTCTACCATTTATGCTCACATTCTGGCCTTAGGTTTAGCATCTTTATGAATTACTATTTATTTCATATGGCGGGCTTGGTTTTTCCAGAAGAAAACAGAATATCATGCAATAGAGATATTTTAAGTGAGTTTCGTTTATAATGTATATGTCAAAAACAAAATTTTTGTAGGTTCAGACTGTCATACGTGTATAGTCCTTTGTGTTTCTCATGCATTCTTTTTTACCTGTTATTTGACACATGGTATAATCTTCTAGGGGGTGTTAAAGCTACCATCCTTTATGTTATTGTTTTATGTTCATTTTTAAATTTTTAATGATGTATTTGAATTGATATGTCTAGCAATTATACCATTATTATATGTTTTATGACGTTATTTAAAAGACTTGTACATCTAGATTAAATAGTTCTGATAGGAATTTGGATGATACTAATTACATTCTGTGGAGCATGAGTACTTCCAGGTCTTTTATGTACCCTTAAATTTGGATTATGATGGCATTTTTGTCATTTAAATTTCCTGTAGAATGTCTGAACTAGTATTTTCCGCAGTTCTAGTCGTATGAGTTCCTACATTAAGTTCTGAAAGTCAAAGGCTTACCATTGCATTTTCTTTCTATGAAGCCTGTAAAAAGCACGATAGCCACTTTTGCATCTTAAAGGAGGTGTTTATAATTTCTTTTAACCATTATTATACGCTTTAAAGGTTTAATTATGCAAATTTCATGAGCTACCAGAATTTATTCAAGCATTATAAGTGAACATATTAAATAATTAGTATAATTTTTCATAAAGTGAACTTATGTACAAGAAGTACATTCTTCCAACCTATTTTTATGAATCTCAGGACCAGCTAATAAATACTTCAGGTATAGTAAACATTTTAGAACATTCAGTGACTATCATGTTAACATCCCAACTTCTAAACTAAAATACAAATCGTTAAACTATGAACAATGATGCAAGTAGTGATTACCTGGTTCACTATATATGATCCCTACCTCCATGTGTTATGTTATGAACAAATGGGTGAGGAATAACATGCAAAACGGCCTTTCTACTCTCCCAACAAAACCGTATGCGTAAATTGATGTAATTAATCATCACCAACATTATAGAATATGAATAGATATAGTTAGACTGCACATAGTAAGGGAGAGGTGAAGCTGTAATTAAGAATTTGATAATTGTATTTATTTGCCTCTGTAATTTAAGTTTTAGCTTGTATAAAAATTTGAGTGTTGATTATCAATAAGATACAAGAGAATTTTCTGTCTCTCTGTAAATAACCAGTAAACTTGGAAGCTGATTAAAAAAAAAACTGAACTTGTCTGTTCGCTCGGTCTTCCTATTTATCTCCAAAAACTATCTGTGCTAATAGCCTAATAGCAGTGAAGATCTGAAGTCGATGTAAATTATTTATACCTCCATTTTGTACATGTAAATCATGCCACAAATATTGAACCAATATGTGGCATGTGGACGCAATCATGGTTCCCTTCAGTCGGATCCTTCATTTCATCCCCAACACCTTGTGACATTCTCACCTTGCTTCAAATAAACTTTTAGAACCAAAATCATCTTTCTTTGTAACTTGGTCATGGATTTTTGAACCATTCAATCTTCTAACACCAAAATTAACTTTCAATGTGGAAGGACATTATTCATGTCCTGGAGCTTAGGGTTTGTGCCCGTTTATGTTTCCTTTAACTTTCATGGTTTTTAGTTTCTTTTGGTTCACTTTTAGTTTTCCCTCTCAGTTTGAAATGAAATACTTGTTCTAATTCTAGACCAGGAACATTATCACCACTGAATTTAGTAAACCAGTAAAGATAATATCTGGACACCAAAGTAATTTCTCGTGCCAGTACTTATCTTATTCCCTGTTCTTTTTATTTTCATTCTGTTTTCTTATTTATTTCATATTCTCTTATATTACATTAACAGTTACAATACCATAAATGTTATTAAAATTGATGTACTGGGATCTCATATAATATTTCCAGTTTTGGTTCTTGCATCTGGGGGTACTATTATCTTATTTTAACTTCTTATTCAGCAGCATGAAAAGTTGTTAAAACTATAGTTTTTGTGGCAGGAACTTGGTGTTAACTGCATAGAGTTAATGCCATGTCATGAGTTCAATGAACTGGAATACTTCAGCTACAATCCTGTATTGGGTGACTATAGGTATGTAAGTTCTAACTTCCTGATAAATATGGCATTAATTTTGGAACATCCAAAAAAGATGTATCATTTAGCTTGCTTTGTACTAGTTCATCTTATAGATTATAAATCTCCTATCCAGGTTAAACTATTGGGGATATTCAACTGTCAACTACTTCTCACCAATGTCAAGATATGCATCTGATGGTGCTCGTAATTGTGGCTTTAATGCGTTAAATGAGTTCAAACAGCTTGTTAAAGAGGCACACAAACGTGGAATTGAGGTGATGACACGTGTCAAACATGAATTTGAATTGTTGGTTTGTGTTTGACTAGTCTTTCTGATCAGATTTCTACAGGTGCTCATGGATGTGGTATTTAATCACACTGCCGAAGGGAATGAGAATGGTCCCATTTTATCTTTTCGTGGTGTCGATAACAGTATCTATTATATGCTTGCACCTAAGGTATAATATATGGATAAATATATTCTTTAGTTTTAGTTTTTGAACTGGTAACCTCATAAAAAGAGATACTTATGCATGGTCCTTCAGGGAGAGTTTTACAATTATTCCGGTTGTGGAAACACCTTCAATTGCAACCATCCAGTCGTTCGGCAGTTCATAGTAGATGCTTTAAGGTAGATGAGATTCTACTTACTTGAAACTTTGAACATGTTTAATTCTTGTAACTATTGTATGAAATCTTGATACAGATATTGGGTCACAGAGATGCATGTAGATGGATTTCGCTTTGATCTTGCTTCTATCTTAACAAGAAGCAGCAGGTTATCTTATTTGGACTAGTGCCCACCTGATTATGGTCTTGCTGACAGTACAAAACACCAGTGTTCATTTGCACTTTTTTGCCTTCTGGTTTTCAGTCTCTGGGATGCAGTAAATGTATATGGGAATCAATCAGAAGATGATTTGCTGACAACTGGCTCACCTCTCAGCAGCCCACCACTGATTGACATGATTAGCAATGATCCTGTACTTCGAGGAGTTAAGGTAATTTGTGTAGTTGCATCATCAGTTATAAACTTCATGCAATGATAGAGGTTCTTTTTAAGCTATAAATTGAATTATTTTGTCATTTCCAACAGCTTATAGCTGAAGCATGGGACTGTGGAGGGCTTTACCAAGTTGGTGCGTTTCCTCATTGGGGCGTTTGGTCGGAATGGAACGGAAAGGTTTCTCATGCTTTCCTTTGTATATTTTGTTATTTTATCTAGTTCCTTTCTCACTGATTCAGATATTGAAACGCATGAAGTGGCAGAAATAAATTCAAAAATGTCTATCTTAGACTTTTCTCTTTAAAAATATCATAAAATAGTGGCAAACCGCCAAATTTAGGCAAGACTCAGAATGTAAGCTTTTGGGAGGTTTATTCCGAACTAAAACATTTTACCAGAGAATCAAATTACGTAAGACTGCATATGATTCTTTTGGAGAACTTTTTGTCCCGTTATACATTTCAGGGTTAAAACGCAGTCACTCTCTATGTTTCTTTTTGGTTTTTATAATTCATTTCTTAAAAGAGGTCTTCTTGGCATGGAATCACATTTTCTCATGTATTAAAGCTCCTTTTTTTTTTGTACGGATCTATTATTTTCTTCTTCTCAAAATACGAAATGATGAATGTGTATTACATACAATACGGTGGAAAGGAAAAGAACTAATGTGGGAGCCCAAACTTATTCAATGAATGTGTATTACATACCATAGGGTGCAAAGGAAAAAACTAATTAGCCTGAATTCTTAATTTGTTTCTTTTTATTATTTCAGTATCGGGATACTGTGAGGCAGTTCATCAAGGGTACAGATGGGTTTTCTGGTGCTTTTGCCGAATGCATCTGTGGGAGCCCAAACTTATACCAGGTATCTTATTTCTTCTCCTTGTGGTTCAGTGTGCTTCTTCAGACTTTGTATTCCTTACCTTTACTCTTTTCTTACTTGAAATTATGCACCAGGGAGGTGGTAGGAAACCATGGAATAGTATAAACTTCATATGTGCTCATGATGGCTTTACCCTTGCGGATTTGGTTACTTACAATGAGAAACATAATTTGGCAAATGGAGAAGACAATAACGATGGGGATAGTCACAACAATAGCTGGAATTGTGGACAGGTAAATTTCTTCCTATCATCACAGTTGCTATGCTACTTGCATCGCTTTATAATTTGGATTTATATATTTGTACATTTGCCTTGTTATATGCATTAGGAGGGAGAGTTTGTTAGCATCTCAGTAAAGAGGTTGAGAAAACGACAAATGAGAAGCTTCTTCCTTTGTCTAATGGTTTCACAAGTAAGTTTCTTAACTTGCATATCACTTGTCACTTGGTTGTAAAATAATGATACATACATCAGCTAAAATCTCTTACTTTCCAGGGTGTACCCATGATACATATGGGTGATGAATACGGTCACACAAAAGGGGGAAACAACAACACATATTGCCATGATAACCATGTAACTTTCCGTTTCCTTGTCATTTGTATTTTTATAAAAGTATATGATCTATGTGCTTTACGGGCTTCTCACATCTTTTTTCTGCAGATGAACTACTTCCAGTGGGATAAGAAAGAAGAGTCTTCATCAGACTTTTTCAGATTTGCCCGTCTAATAACCAATTTCCGCCAGTAAGAGCATAATCTTTATACAGTCAGATTTTTGTGTGTTCTTTTATACATCATGTTTCTAAAACTAGTTGTGATTATAACAGCGAATGCGAGTCACTTGGCTTAAATGACTTCCCAACAGCAGAAAGATTGCAGTGGCATGGACATATTCCCGAATCACCAGATTGGTCTGAATCAAGTAGATTTGTAGCTTTCACCATGGTATGTATTGCATTAATCTTGCTTTAGTTCATGGGTTTTCTTACTCTAGATATTCATAACAATAGAATTTCTTCTATTCACCATCAAAAATATATTAATTATTATGTGCTTAACATGATAACGTGAATGTGTAATGCAGAAGGACTCGGTTAAAGGAGAACTATACATTGCCTTCAACACAAGTCATTTACCTGTTACTATCACCCTGCCTGAAAGACCAGGGTACAGGTGGGATCCATTGGTGGACACCAGCAAGCCCGCACCATTTGATTTCCTAAGTCATGATGTCCCCGAAAGAGAGCTAGCCATCAAACAATATGCACATTTTCTTGATGCCAATTTATACCCTATGCTTAGTTATTCTTCAATAATCTTGTTACTAACCCCCGACATGAGTGCTTAATCTAAGCCCTGCTCGTATCATACCCAATAATAGCACATACCAGAAGGCATATGGACGAAAAATGGCAATACTTTGTATTTTAGTATAAATTTTTTTACTGGAAATATGGTTCTCTTGTGTATTGGGATCTTTTTGTGTAATATAAGCTAATAGGCGTTCCCGTACGCTTCAAAGCATACATTTTTCGAGTCTGGTTACCGAAACTACCTAAAATAACATACTAGATCTTACAATTCAGTTGGATCGGTGTTACATATTGCTCAAGAAATTTTAACAAACAGTTACAGTTTATGAAGAGAATAAAAGAGATGCAATGCCAGAGGGAAAGTAAAGGTTTATATAAAATCAAGAGCGACTATTATAAAGTTTGTGTATCCTTTTAAAATAGTGTGGCGTTTCGCTTTACAAAATACCTGTGATTGTGTTAATCTTTTCCTCCTATTTTTCTCTTCCGAAAACTGTAATGACCTTGTTCACAAGGTGTGACTTCTAAACTAGAGTTTAGCCTAAATGTGGTGAGGTTGGTTTCGGTTGAACTCATCACATGTTCCACTTTAGCAAACAAGGTTTGACGAGTTCATGGGTTGATCTGTTTGTTTTTCTTATAAAAATATTTATTATGTAGTTGTATGTTAAATCATAACTTAGAAAGTTGAAACTCAAAGTTCTATAGTTTAAATGCATTTGTGTTATATATAGTTATTTGATATCAATTTATAATGTAGAGTAGTGATATTTAATGATTTTAAAAGTTTTAAGGTTAAATGCCATTATGTCCGTATCAACCGTGAATACAAATTCGTATTCAAGTTTATGTTCAGATTTGCATAATAGTGTGAGATCGAGTACATCACTCTAAACACAACACGTTTAACGCTCACGGTTTATCAGTTTAAGCTTTTGCATGTGGCCTGTCTAATGCATATCGATCTTAACTTTGGAAAAGATAATTTTAGTGTTGTTAAATGTCATATTTTGTAGATGAAACAATATTATTTGCATCCGTGTTTCCGAATATCTTTGAATATACCATACATCATTTACAACATATAATATTATTCTGTATCATCTGGATTCCTATTGGACCTCCTTCCATAGTGACTTGTCACATCAATCTTCACCCACTAGGCCATAATGCCATATATTATAAAATGGTCATGGCCACCTAAAATGTTTAAAAGTAGATTTTACTTATTTGTTTTTTACCAGCAATAAAAGTACATATATATTAGCAATATGACAGTTTTAATTATTTCCAATTATTATCTAATCGATTTATTATAAATACTGTTTCTTCAAAAACCAATGTTATAAGACAATGGATTTATTTGTTATAATTTTCTTTTAATAAAAAAACTTTTCATATGCGAAAAACTTGAAATCAACTTTTTGCAATTAATCAAAGAGAACGTTGGTTAATTATGTCACATATTTTGTACAATAAATTAGGGAACTTCACTGTTGGTATATAGTAGTCGTTTATGTATTTCTGGATCAGGCTTAACGTATACGCTTGCAAGAAGATATGTTCCTCCTACTAGGCCCGATCAACCCCACAACCCCTTAAAATAAGACAACTATTTGATGAGAGGCTTCTTTCGTCTATATATATACATATGTTCCCATGATAAATTAAATATGTTTGTATACATGATACTAACTTGATCGTCGGAGGATGATCCTCAAGCTCATGACACTTCTAACGCATGCTCTACATGTTGGCGCCTAGATGCGAGCTCAGGAAAGAACTGGATTGCATATCGATTCAACATTGCTATAAATGTCATAAGCCATGCCCCATTTTCTATCATAACTTGACCGCTTTAGCATGCTAATATTATCTATCCTCCTAAAGGGAAAAAAAAACGAAAAAAACAGTACGTCCAGGTTATCTGTTCTTAGAGTAAACATATTAATTATTGGTACAAAAATAAATTGATTGTTTTGTATACATGTTGCTGAGCTACATATAAACAACATATAGGCAAGTATGGTATGCATGCATGCACATCCATTCATACATACATAATTATAAATAGATACAAACATAAATACATACCTAGGTGCATACACCTCTTGTTTATCTATAAAGAAAGAAGGTTACAACAATAATGGAGATTCTACTGTCAGTTGTTCCCATTCATTGCCTTCTGCCAAAGTTTTATAGGTTGGTCCTACCACACAAGCTTCTTGACAAAGTAATATTATTAGCCCTTCATACATGATAAAGATTATTACAATAAAGTCCAACATCTATCTTTATTTTGATGCTTTAATACAATTGAAGCGAGAGGAAATTGGATGTTCAGACTAAATAAAAAAAAGGGGAGGAAAGAATAGAGGGAGAAGGAAAGAAAAAGGCATTGAAACCTAAAACTCTAATACAATATCGAATAATGAAAACCCCGTACGATATTTAATATGATTAATCAATAGTACAGTGAGATACTAACGAAGTGAATATGATCAAATCTATCTTCTAATTATCATAAAGATTATTATAATAAACCCTAGCTATATATTTCTCTCTGTACAAATAATTGTGTTTGTTGCCGCCCTTGCTTTTGATACTGTTTATACTTTTTCTTGCATTTGCTATACGGAATTTCGTAGAAGGTATAAGATCCAAGCAGCGCGTTGGCATGTTGCGTTGTTTTTCTTTTTTGCGAGCTAGAATAGAGCTCTAAATATCATGATCAACTTTAACCCGCTACTAATAAAATTGTGTATACCGACAAAAAGAGAGAGGATTTAACAAGATGTGCTAAATATACCTCTTCCTCTATTTTTGCTGGTTGCACTCCACTGTCTTAACTGGTCAAAATAGTTATGTTTCTTATTTTCACACTAAAAGACAAAATTGATTTCTCTCATATTTTCAAAAGTACATGAAACTTTAAGGGCTGTACATTTAGCCAATGCCGATTTAAAAAGTTGGTGAATAAGACTTAGTGTAAGTGTTAATGACAATATATAAAGATTACAAGTAACCATAGAAACTTAACAGGTCGCATAGGCTCATACTAATAAACCCTAATATTTAATATTAACACTTCAAGAGCGTGATTCCTCTCACATCGGAGCAACACCACCAGGCCTCACCTTCAATGCCCTGTGATCATGGTTGCCATCACGCGACCACCCTATCACATCCGTAAACGCAATGTGATCACGCACCTCCCTTCATGTCATTACGCTTAAGGTCTAATAAAGTAGTTGGTTGGGATCTGATACGGGTCATATCACATACCGTTTTTGGATCATGATTCCAATAATGGTAGCACAAGAAAAAGAACATGTTAATCACCTGTAAATACAGTTGGAAAGGAAGGACATTGTTGGTTATATTTTAAGGGAAACCAAAGAATCTAAAAATCCAGAATAATAAATTATTTATTAATAAAGAAAATAATAAGGTATTTAATCTATTAAAGGCTTTATATTTATATAAATATTCATGAAACCTGTGGACTCTGCCTCCACCAACAAAAACCATACTTCTTTACATCAAACCTCCATTTCAACAAAGACTGCATGTATGCTATCTTCCAATCAAGAAATTGGAGGACTAATGGAAATTAACAAAGTTAGTGATGATAATATTATTCAACAACCACAACCCAAGAAACAAGTAAGAAGAAGATTGCACACCAGTAAGCCATATCAACAAAGACTTCTAAATATGGCTGAGGCTAGAAGAGAAATTGCCACTGCACTTAAATTCCATAGAGCTTCAATGAAACAACAACAACAACAACAAACAGTTGCTAATAATCATGATCTTCTAGAAGAAAACTCGATTACAGGGCGGCGTGCCGTCACTGCCACCACCAGTTATTGGCCTATGCCACCTGTTGTTCCACCACCACCACCAGTGGATCAAGACAACTTCAATATGGTACTCCCTACTCAAACCTTGGGGTTGAATCTGAATTTTAAAGATTTCAACAATTTAAACACAAGTATATACTACAACCCACCCTCTGCTTCCACCGCCCCGCCCGCCGCCACTGAAGTGGCGGCGGTCAGTTCGGGGCGGTGGTGCAAGTCTGTGGATACCAATGGAATTGGTGAGGAGGGTGGGAAGAAAGTTGTTGATTCTCATGAAGATGATGGTGGTGGTGGTGGTGGATATTATCATCCTTTTGAGCAAGTTATGGAATTTCCACCATGGTTGATTAATGCTAATGAGAATTCAAGCTTTCAAAATCTTTTTGATCATCATTTTTCTGATGAATACTCACCAGATCCTGCACTGCCTTGGTAAGATTGTAATTCTTGACTCATTTTTCATTAACTAATTGTTTTATCTAAAATTTGCATCTATTTGTTTGGTGTTCTTATTTCTCCCTATAGTTACTTTTTAGGGTTATCTGCAGTTTTGCACCTAGATGCCAGATACAACATACTTTCGTTTTTATCACAATTAATGTAACACTAGTGGGTGAAATCCGCGCGGTGTGGAGGGGTATAAGTATTTTTAGGACTGTGTTTTTCGTTAATTTTATTTTGTTGTGCTAACTCCCATTTTGTTTTTTTATTTTGATTACTGTGGGATATCAAACATAACTATATTACTATAAGGATGGACAAATTTATAAATAACAACTTGTTTATGTGTAATCACTTGTACCAAATGTAACAAAATTATTCTTAAGTGTCTTAAAAAGGGATTAAATTTACAATGTTATCCAAAAAATTGTATTATATACTAGTATATATATAGGTAGATTAAGATAACCTTAAATATAATAATGATACTTTAAATTTAATTAGAAAATGGTGGAGTACAAGTATCTAAAACTTAAAAGGGGCATAATAGGAATAAATCTTATGACATTACACATTAAAGCTTGTAACTCTTCGTATGTCATCTTAAAATTGATGTAAAATTACAAATCTAGCCATGGTTTCTCTATTATATAGTAGTATAAGATTATTGTACGTTAAATACTTAGATAAAAAAAAGGAAACCTAAGAAAATTATATTTTAATAATTTAAATATACCTATTGACCAATAATAATTCATAGTAACAATTTGACCAATAGCACTTCTACTTTCCGTTTTTGTTGTTAATGACAATCGTAGTAGCATAATTATCAAGTTATTTACCCTTAGTATCATTCGACTTTGCTCACAATGATGATTATGAACGAATGTAAAAATATACAAGTGAAATAAAATAGAATACATATTCAAATCGATTTTGAATATATGATAGTTAGGCTTTTGGATTTGCTATTGGCAACAAAAGCGAAATTTAGGAGTATCGTTTGTCAAATTGTTAGTGTGGATTATCATCTACCAATAGGTTATAATTTAGATTATTAAAATTCAAAGTATCCAAAAACTAAGTATGTTCGGTAACATTATCAAGGGAGTAACCCAACTCTAGAACTCTAGGGTTTCAAGCACACACATTTCCTTAATCATTTAGTCGCTCCCGGAAAATATGCGGGAGTGACCAGAAACCCATGCTTTAAGCACATTTTCAGGTAGACTCGATCCTCTAAGCACATCTCCAAATAGACTCGATCTTCTAACATTTGCCCTAAACTAGCCATGCCATTAGGTTGATGAAAGCTACCATTTTTACTTCTAGTAGTTACTCATGGATATGCATATGTAACTGGTTTTCTACTGTTTTATCAAAAATACAAGACATAACTGCATTATGGGACTTGAAAACCATGACAGTGAAACCACAGAGGTCCCCACCACCATCACCATGTTTTCTCAGTTTGTGTTATAAGTTGGTCTCATTTCCAGAATTTGTGACAGGTACAGTGGCCTTTAAATTATTGGTTAAGCCGCGTTGTGCTAGATGTGTTTCAGTATTGTCGGTTTTGAAAAATTATATTGCTTGTATGTTTGCGCGTGTGATACAATAGGATACAATCAACAATGCACAGAGAAGGAAACCTAATTGACCTAAAATTTTAGAATTATAACTTAATATATTATTACATCTGATGCTCGAAAATGTAACTAACATTATTTACGTTAATTTTCTAAAATGCAGCATGGACATAGGTGAAATTGAAGATGGAGAGTGGCTAGCCTGGCAAGATTGTTCTTCTGGTTGATCAGTATTTTCATATTATTTTGTTAATGTTTTGAGTTTTTTTTTTAGTTTTATTATTCTCCCTCTATCTCTCTCTATAATAGAGATCAATTACTTTATACAAATATCAAATAAAAAATCAATATAATTAATTATAGGTTGTGCACTTAATTTACTACTGGACATTCCAATGAATTTAAAATCTACAATTATATACATACATATATATATATATACATACATATATATATATATATACATACATATATATATACATACATACATACATACATATATATATACATACATACATACATACATACATGTATATATATATACATACATACATACATACATACATATATATATATATATATATATATATATGTATACATATACATACATACATACATAGATATATATATACATATACATACATACATACATAGATATATATATACATATACATACATACATACATATATATATATATACATATATACACATACATATATATATATATATATATATATATATATATATATATATATATATATATATAGGGATCTCTTGAAAATCATATTATAAATGAAAACCATAAAAACCAGTAGTTACATATATGTAAGTGCATTTTACAAAGTGTACAACTAAGAGTATGTATGGGTTATGTATATGTAAATACATGTTACCAAGTGCCCAACTAGGAGTTACGTACATGTAGCTTCTACAAGTTACGTATATGTAAGTCGTTTCGTCATCATTCACGTTCCTTAGAGTTTATATTATAAAATATATA
>CM046424.1:57293527-57303527 GCA_025506505.1 Flaveria sonorensis
AAAAATTAATAAATAAATACAAGTAAATTAACAAAAACATATATTTAAATCTGAAAACCATAATATTTGACATGTTGTATGTACAAATCGAAAATGCAACATAGATTTTAAATAAACACTGATTATTTGATCTCTTAGATTAATAGATTAAACAAGTAAGGTTCGGATTACATGAATTAATGCGGGTGTTGATTAGGTTGAACTTTTTGAAATAGATAAAATACGGGTCGTGTTCAAATTCAATACTCCAACTCATTAACCTACTTACCCGACACAATTAACACGCTTAGATAGGACGAAAGACAATGAAAAGGTAAGAGAGCAACACCCAAACTTATTTATAAGAAAAGAAAAGGGCAACCGTAGACAATTGTTACCATGTGACTAGAGTATTTTTATTGGAATGCTCTAACTTTAATATCATATTACTTTAAAACTATTGACATCCACGGGCAATCAACCCCTCTGCGCCTCTTATATATTCTTCGTCTCAATAAAAACAATAGTATGTAATTTATTTCATTATTAAATATAAATTATTATATGGGTGAGGTTATTGTAAAAAATGAGAAAAACTAAAAAGGGTAAGAACGATTATTATCCATTAGATCTTAGATTCAAATGCTAAGAAATTCTGATGGCATAATAGTAAATAACTGAAAAGCTGATATTTTAGTCTTAAAACGTTTATAATTTTAATGCATAAATAATAAATTTTTGTTCACGAAATTTCAGGTCATTGTGTAATATTCATCAGCTCATTATGTAATATTCGTCAGCTCATTGTGTAATATTCATTAGCTCATTGGGTAATATCAGGTCACTATGTAATATTAATTAGATCATTGTGGCTAATATTGACCATTTTGTTATGCATTATTCTTTTTAAAAATGATAATTTTCAAACAACACAATACTAAAAATGTAATTTTTTTACGTTTTCAGTTCATTGTATAATCATGATCAGGTCATTGTGTAATCCTTGTCAAGCAGCTCATTATGTTTATTGCTATTTTATTGAGTCTAGTGCTAGTCATTGTGTTACCTATTGTGTCTAATGTTAACAATTATGTTTTTTAAAAATTGTTTTTTAAAATGATGATTTTTAATAACACAATGCTGAAAATGTAATTTTTTTTATGTTTTTCCAGTTCATTGTGTAATCCTAATAAGGTCATTGTGTAATCATCGTCAATCAGCTCATTGTCTTCTATTGCTAATTATCGAGTCTAGTATTGGTTATTGTGTTACCCATCGCGTCTAATGTTGACTATTGTGTTTTTTAAAATTATGATTCTCAAATAACACAATGTTAAAAATGTAATTTTTTTATGTTTTCCAGTTCATTATGTAATACTGATTATGTCATTTTTAATTCTTGTCAAACCAGCTCATTATGTCTATTGCTAATCATCAAGTCTAGTGATGGTCATTGTGTTACCCATTGTGTCTAATGTTGACCATTGTGTTATACATTGTGTTTTTTAAAATGATGATTTTCGAATAATACAATAATAACAAATGTAAACTTTTTATGTTTCAAGTTCATTGTGTATTGATCATTAGATAATTGTGTAATCTTCATCAATTCGAAGATCATACAATGATCTAACGAAATTACACAATAGGTTAAAAAAACTTTATTTTTTTTATATTAACACTATACGTGTTTTGAAGATTAAAAAATTCTTGTTTTTATGGTATAATTTTTAAGAAAAAATAATATTAATATGTAAAAGTTATGAATTTTTAAAAAAAGTAAAACTTGAGAAGGGGGAACATTACTAATTTTACCCCCAACCTAATTTTGATCAAATAACACGTGCCAACATTTTAATTCTTTTTATACTTTTTAGTTTTAGAAGAGTTTGTATTTAAACATTTTCAACGATCCCTGCCTTGATCCGATGTCTAAGGAACAAGATTATTTGTTGAGCAAAAATATATAAAAACCAACCTTATAAATCACATCCAACATCTTCAATTGAATAAAAAACAGAAAGAGAAAAAAAATACAAAAATATTACAAATATAATTATATTATTATTATAATTAACAAGAGTACATGTTACAAGTTCCAAAGTGAACTTACAACAACACATTACAATAGTGTGATCTACCTAACAAATAATCAGCAATCATATTTTATTTTGTAGTGTTACATATTTTAAGTTCAATTATTTTTCATTATTTACATATCTAGCTCACAAGTTTGAATAGGCAGCTCTTAAGTCCATATTAAAATCTTGGGACTTAATTCTAGACTCCTAAAATAGACCCACTTCACATATTTTTCTATTCTTTTTGTAAGGCATCAAATTGTAATCCTGTGAAACTTTGGAATTATTTAGCTAGACTAACATAGTGCCTCCATAGGATACCTATCAATGCAATCAACCCACGGGTTGTCGCGGGCTGGCGGTTCTATATGTCTAATAGACTTCCAAACTACACTGTTGCATTTGAAACCAGACCCGAATGACAATTGCCAAACCCGATCACCCCCTTTCACACGTCCCTTCGCCTCCAGGTACGCAAGCTCGTACCAGACACTACTAGAAGACGTATTTCCGAACCGGTGAAGGGTGGCACGTGACGCCTCCATGTTCCCGTCACTAAGCCCCAGGTTACCCTGAAGCTCCTTCAACGCCGTCTTACTAGCGGCATGAATGCAAAAATGTTCAAATGCTAGCTTGTAGTCTGGAATGTAGGGCTTGGCGGCAGAAAAAGACGTTGGTGCCCTACAACAAACAAACAAATTACACATGTTACATATTATAATTATTTTTCATATACTTTTATAAATAGCCGATTAATAATATAAAACACACTAAGTTAAATTTTCAGATGTTAATTAACCTCTGAGGAATATTTAAACAGTGCTTACAATTGGGTAATCGGTTGCACCGACCGCAACCGATGCGATGATTTTCCGGTGGCAGTGACGCGGGAAAAGTAGCTCTTAACGAGTGTGAAAAAGAAGAAAATCTGCTCGGAAAACGGGAGTACTAACGGACTTATCGTCGTGATATTCGTTTTAATAGCGTCACCAGCGATTTCAACGACATCTTTACTAATCTTCAACCCTTTGAATCTCCGTTCATCTTCAGCTAGATACACACTTCTAAAGCTCAAATCATCAGCCCCTTTATGCGTTCTAACAATATGTTCAAGCTTATACTTCGCACGGCGGCGGTCACGGCGGCGATTCGACATCACCACGGCGGAGCAACCCATTCTGAAGAAACAATTAGGAACAAGCATCGATCGATCACCACCAGTGTACCAATTATACGCCACCATCTCCGTACTCACCACAACCGCAATATTATTATGGTTCGCCTGAAGCATATCACGAGCTAAATCAACTGCAATGACCCCTGCACTGCAGCCCATTCCACCTAAGTTGAAACTCAAAATGTTTCCCCTCATCTTGTAGTGGTTGATGATCATGGCGGATATCGATGGCGTTGGGTTGAAAATGCTGCAGTTTACGACTAGGATCCCGACGTCCTTTGGGCGGATTCGGGTCTTCTCGAAGAGCTCGTCTAGAGCTCCGAATATCACCGTGGACGCCTCCGCCCTGCCTTCTTTCATGGTGGAGGTTTTCTCTGGTGACATTATGGATTTCGGGACGTAGGTTTCGTCTCCGAACCCCGATGATTCCAGTATCTTTTTTTGGAAGTCGAGGCTCGGTTGATCGAATTTTCCTGACTTCCGTGCTAGCTCGATGAATTCCTCCTTTGTCACCTGCGGCTTAAAAGAACGAAAAAAAATAATGATTTATGTTACGATGTAATAGTGGAAATATGAAAAGTATAAATAGTTTTGTTATAGGTGAGATTTTACGGTTGTTTTTTTTTTGTTATATAGGATGAGAGAGAAAGTGTAAAGTATGATTAAAATGTTGTTACCGACCTTAAGATCATCTTCTGGTTTGAAGCATGCGAAATCGACGAGATAAATGGATCGAGAGCTGGAGAAAAAGTAAAAAGTGAGAGTGAAGGTTAAGACGACACAAAATGCAAGAATTGTAACAAGATCGTAGGCGCCAGTCTTGTCTGAGAGCATCCGCCACAGCTCATATGTGTCGAATCGTTTGACCTCCGCACCAAACAAAAGGAACACTATCGGTACGATGGCTAAGTAGATTCCATGGTTGATTAGGTAATGGTAGCCGAGCTTTACATACTTAAGCTTTACAGACTGAAGAAAGTCTGGTAGCCGACGTCGGACCCTGACTGAAAAGGTCATGGATCCAGCGGCGGGACCAGATGGTTCGATTCCACGGTTGACGATTTCGGTGGATAGAAGGTGGTGTTCTCTGGTAAGTGCCATGTGTGAAGATGAATATGAGAGGTGGAGGTGTGTGTGTATTTTAAGGGTGTTTAGATGGAGTAAATGAAGTAGAGGAATAGATGTAGTTGGAAGATTTGAAAGTTCATTGATTAAATTGGTAATTGTATATGGTTGGATGTTATGTATTTGCATTAAGAAACTTCTTGCCCCAATAAAACTGGTAGTTGGAGACCAACATGCATTTCTTATTGAGTTAGGAGTTCCAGATAACCATTAAACCTAAGTCCAAAAATAAACCGTAGAAACACGTTTGAATATGAGTATTTAGATATATGTTGAGTTCAACTTCTAACAGAGTAGCCTTTGTTATATCAAATAAAAGAAAACTTTTAGTTTTAATCAAATATATACTAATATACAAAAGCTAATAATTTATATACACGGATCCTTTTGGGGTGTGAGAAATAACAAGTTTAAACTAATAGTTTGCACACATGTAACAAGTTGGTTAAACTTAAACCAAAAATTCATTACATTTATTTTTATACCCTTTCATTAGCTATTAACTGTAAGAATTATCCTGACACTCCTTAATTAATACATCATTTGAAACTCGTTTATGCCTTTAAAACTTGTGATTATGTACCATCGACAAACATAATAAAATTGCCATTTTTAGTATGCCACATTTTCAACAACATCACCTATAATTTCTTTAAGATAAAATAATCACTTGTATTCCGTAGATTTAGAATTTAAAACTAACAGAACACCACTAGAACACCACTTATTATCAGGGTACTAGAACGTCCCCTTGAGGATTTTCATATGCTTACTATTGAGAAAGAAAACATAATATTTTTTGTGACGGAGCTATCAACGGTCCGGTTATGCATGGTCGGTGGTTGTGACGGTGGCTTGTGTGATGGTCAGATCAGCAGCAAGATTCTATAATATTTTTTTTAATTTTTTTTAGTTATTTGGCAATTAATAAAAATGTTTTTGAGATGATTAATGTTTAACCTTTAACGGGTAATGCAATGGTAAACATGTGATTTCTCTTTAACAATAGGGTGTTGACGAGTACCTGAGTTTACTATCATTAAGCTTCCATAAACATCATTAAGAAAAAAAAAGTTTCATATATATTCAAAACTTTTGATGTTTTAACTATATAACTTCTAAATACTTATATTATTTACAACGTCATCCGATTTTAAATTTTTGTGGCGTGTGTGAATTACGATACCAACTTACATTAAATAAAGAATATATTCTTATATTTAATTGGAGGGAGACGTTTGAAAGATTAGCGCAAGATATGTAATGATCGCTGGAATTGATGAAACAAAGGATTTCATTTTCAATGGCGTGAGTCTAAAAAGCCCCTCACGTCCGCTTTTTCCCTCACTCGTCACTTCAAATACCACCCAATTTCATCTTTTATTGACCCAACACCATCAATAAAGCTTCAAAAAGCATCATCATCTCATGCTCACCACCACTTTCGTATGCAAATTCCAGAAGATTTGACTCCATTGGTTTCATAATTTTGAATACCCCTTTCTACAATCTCAATACACAAAACCCCTTTTCATTCATTCTCTTTGTTCGTCTTCTAATAGCATAAAAATCCCCCCTTTCTCTGTTCTTTTCGAAACCCCAATTCGATCTTCTTGTTTTTGTTTGATTTCGGAATCCCATGTGAATTTTGCAGAAATCTTGAAAACCCATTTCGATTCAGATGGTTGGGAGTGGTAGAATGGAGGTGATTACCACCAAAGGATGTTCGAAGATGTATGCTGATGTTAATTGTACAGTGGGTTCTAATTCTTTTAGAGGTTTTCAAACTCCACGTTCGTCAACCTCAAATTCTCCGTTTTTTGGTCTTGTTATCTGTGTTACTGGTTTATCTAAAGGTAAATTAATCTTTATATGATCATATGTTATGGTAATCTTTACTTGTTTACTTTGATCTCTTTGATTTGCTGTTCAATTGATCTTGGTCCATAATTACACATGTTTTGTGGTGTTCTTGAATAATTTTGACTCGTAATTGTTCTTGTACAATTATGATGTTTGATGACTTCAATTTCAATTCTTTCTCTTTGTTGCAGCAGATTGAATGTTTATGAATGTGCCATGCATCTTTCTTCTTCCTTTTGTTCCAACACCACTGAAACTTTCTGCAATCTCAAAAGTCAAATTTGAAATTTAAGTCAACATGTTTCTGTTCTTGCTTTACAATTAAAAAAATTTAGTGGTTTGATTTTTTTCATACAATCCAAATAATCACTTTTTAGCCTAATCTGTATGAATGATCGTAAGATGGATTCGTTTGGCTGCAAATTTCATTACAAATAGAGGTCAACGTCAACATGATGATAATTTTGGATTTTTTGTTGATCTTCATTTCATCTTCCATGCTTGTGTCATGAAGTGCATTCATTTTTAATTTATATGAATCAATTAATTAACTTTGTGGTTGCTTTCATCTGTTTGTCTTGCATAATATTTAGAAAAAGTCTTGCTGTCCAAATCTTTGACTTTTTATTAGTTTCCTTCTTGATGTTGAATTGCAGAAGCAAGAAAACAAGTGAAGGATGCAACTGAAAGATTGGGTGGTCAATTCAGTCCCCATTTTCATCCTCAGTGTACACATTTGGTGGTTCAAATATCCTTTTCACTTCAATTTAATATTTTTCTTATGATTTTCGGTCGATTTTCTCTATACAGTTTCATTAGTTATAAACAGTTGCCACCAAGAAAACATGTTCATTTCAAAGTTACTCACATGCTTAACCCAAACTTGTAAAATTTTACCCCTTAAGTAACGGTTCTCATGGTCATGAAAAAGATCTTGTTAAGTCGTTAAACTCTTCGTCAAATACCTAATATTCCCTTTAACGCAAAAATTAACGGATCTTTTTGACCCAAATCAAAAACTATCGATTTAAATGAAATGTTGAAAACTTAACATGTATATACAGCTCGCTTGAACTTAAATCTGATCATGTATTAAAGCACAGGGCGAAAGATGATATCTTTGTCGTTACACTTGGATGGTTTGTTGATAGTGTGAGAAGAAATGGTAAAAGAATTTAGACTTCTAGTGCTTCTTTGTCTTCTACTCATAATTATGTTGTTATTTAAGTTAAACTTGTTCTTATATTCATGTGTTTAGTAAGATTGAACGAATCACTATACGGAGTTAAGAGTTTTGGAGAGAATTACGTGGCTAAGGATAACTCACACAAGATCGGTAGTGGGAATTCTTGTCATCCTGTTGCTATGCTTGAAAATGTAACACAATGTAACTTGATTCCAAGATCAAGATTACATTCATTAGAAGAGCGAAAAAGAATTTTGTCGGGTCAAACCTTTTATGTTGACCCGAATGTTTCAGCTGAGATGCGGAACAAGGTATAGTTGATACGCAACTTACATAACTAGTACTGCTGAATCATTATACTTGACATCTTGTTTTGAACTAATTTTTTTGTTGTTGTCCAGTCTTTTTGCAAAAATGTAGTTTTCCTTTGTTCTAACTTCTAATAATATAACATTTGTAGCAGTATTTAATATATTAGTTATTTACAAAACTTTTAAAAAATCCGGAAATAAAAGTGTTTGTGGGTCAAACCAACTATCCCAACCTGTACGAACTTGCTACCGATCCAAACCTGTTTGATGCGTTATACAACCTTCTCTTTTTCACCTCTTTTAAAAGTGCTAATAAATGGTGTGTTGCATAGGTTGTTGAAACTGCTATCGAAGAAGGTGCTACGGTAGTCAACCAATGGTTAGTTGGTCATGATGCATCTCATGTAGTGTGTGAAGGTTCTTCGGTTATAAAATACCTTGGCCACTCCAATAATCTTGTTACGGTAAATCTTACTGTATTCCATTGCATATTTTATAAAGTATTTGTTGTAGAAAACAATGCATAGATGATGTATATGTATGTTTTAACTATTTGGTAAATGATGCATCTCAGCCTCAATGGGTTCTGAAGACTGTGAAGGAGGCTCGGTCACAAAGACTCGTCCACTTGTCTGCTGACTTGGCACGCCATGTAGGAATGATGCGCGGGAATGTCCCAGGTAGCATTGATCAAAAGGTATGTTCTAGTATTCTCACATACTATTATTTAAGTTCCTCGCAGCTCAAATAGTCAAATTTGATGAAGAAGAAAAGCTTCTAGTGTTCATCTATTTACAATCTTGATATTTTCATAAGCCTGTTTTCTCTTGTTTGTCCACTCGCACTCGAGAATGCTTTCAAATCACTGAATATGACCTGTGCTCTAGGTTAGAGTTGATGTTTCTCGAGATGAACATAATTATAACAAGAAATCAAGCCACAAAGAGAACCAAAGAATCGCGCTCCTTGCAAAAGAGGGTGTCAGGAATCGACGGGGAAACCGTATGCGGGTAATACACACACACACTTATACTTTTTTACCTTTTATGTTGTGTCTGATGAAACCGTGTATCCAATGAAACTTGAATTCATATTATGTTTGCAGCTAGCAGGTCAAACACCGGTTAAACCATTAGCCCAAGGCATCCTTCTTGATTCAATTCACTGGACCATGTCTGAGCCACCATCAACCGCATCCATCTGTATGGACTCTTTTAGTTTGGATGATGCAAATGAAAGTATAAAGGGACCCGATGCTTGTTTTGTGAATTTCTTACGACCATTGTCTGAGAGGTTACTCTTTACATCACTTTTCTTACACCTTGTGTTGATTCGCGTAGGAGTAGAGGTGGACAGATTAAAAGGGTCATGTTTAGTTAACCCCCAAACAGTTTTTGTCTACTTTCTTTATAAGTATCAATTTATTTTTCTATTCATGTAGGGAAAAGAACGAGTTGGTTTTCAAGAACCACTTCATTACAATACTGTTTCCTATGGACCGGTTAGCTGAGATGGGCCCTAGTTCAAGGACGTTTTTCAGCGATACAGGGTTTAACCGTACACATTTGCTAGATCATATTTACTCTTTTTATCAGGTAACTAATTTTCTTGGTCATATGAACCAACGTTAACGATAAAGATTAATATTTGTGTTTTCTTAGAGGCACATAACTTACTGCATACATGTTAATGATTCATTTAGGAAAACATGTCAACATCTGAGATAGAGTTAGCCATCCACACTGATTCTCGGCATGCTGACAAGCTTCGGTCCATGTACTCGAGCAAAGAAGTTGCCGAGGGCGGTTTCGTGAAAGTCAAACGCATTGACTTCTTAGGAAGTCGAAGAAACTTTAAAATGCTGAAACATGTGCCTGGAAACTATGGTAATAATGTGTATGAGTTGTTGACTCGAGCATAGTCAACGACCATTGACAAAATTCTTATGGGTTATATATTTTTCAAGTTATATGTAGCATGTTATTCTTCAAGAGTCTTAATAATACACACTAATAGTCACAATAGCAAAACTGCAACAACACTTTGGCTAATAGAGGACCATTTGACATCAATGGCTAATTGTCCAAATTCGTATCATCGTATGCACTTTGACTAAACTGTTGACTTTCTAGCCGATTTTGACTTGCTGTTTGTTAAATAACATTTTTTCTAACAATTTTTTACTCAGAGATACAACTTAATCAGTTCGCACTTCCAAAAATTTAAACCCATATCATGTCACTAGTCTAAAAGGCTATGAGTCGTTGAATAACATTTG
>CM046424.1:57306027-57573467 GCA_025506505.1 Flaveria sonorensis
GCTTAATTGAATTCATGAACTGCATTAACAAGTGCATTTCTGAATATGCTGATATGCACATGAGAAATTTGTTTTAAATAGGTTATTTGTGAAAAAAAAATGGTTATTATTTTACATTTGGTTGGATATTTTAATGTTTTGTATTTTGGTAGAATCTAGCAATAATATTGCCATGCATATGATTTCCTTTATCGTCATTTGGGAATGAGATTAATTGCCTTAATGCATCTATTTATATTGAATGAACACATTAATGCCGAAAAGAATTCACGAACCATATAAATAATGATATTTCCTAGTGTATTATTCACATGAGATTTTTGTTTTAAATTGGAATTAAATTAGATGTTGATTGAAAAAAGGCTCCTACCATTGAGTGAGTTAGGTAATTTCATATTGCACAGGATCAAAGATTTTTTTTAATACATGAGTAATCTCACAAGTGAATCTAAATCACTGATATTATCAACTAAGGTTTACCTGATTGTTATTTATGCAATTTACTTTCCGCTATTTTTGTAAGAAAAATGACAAAAAAGTTTTTAAAAAAAAACCATCACTGTACTAACTCATTTAGCTGCATTATTGCATATATTGACAATTGTTCATTAATGCATATATTGTCAATTGTGCATTACCGCATATATTATTAGTTTGCCGTTGATGCATCTAGTATTTGCTGTGCATTTAGGCAAATATTAATATAAAAAAAATAAGTACATGTTATTATACGTATCATCATTACCTTGACTCAATAATACATCAGAATAGTTTTCAAAATCTGCATATTTTTCGAAAAACAAATGATAAATTTCAAATGGATTGGATCTGTAATTTTGCCGCATCAAATGTTTTCGTTAATTTCTTTCTATCTCATATGATGATGATTATAAAATGAAACCAATTTAAAAATATAAAAATCTCATTAAATAGGCCGCATGAGATAAATTCTATTCTAATTAATCCCTTATGTCGGTGGTTTTTGTTTTGTTTTTTTTTTTTTTTTTTTTTTTTTGATATTATATATTAAATATACATTGGGTTTTTTTTGCTTTTTTTTTTTGATATTATATATTATATATTATATATACATATTAAAAACTTAGGTCGGTAGCTACAATATCTTTTTTTTTTTTTTTATATTTATATTGTTGTTTTCTTATAAGTTAACTATTATATGCTGCAAATTAAAATCATAGTTTAAGATTGGTCCAATGGTTTCTAAGATTCTTTTTTTTAATTCTACCCGTGTTCAAGCCTTCTACTACACTGTTTATTTCTATTTATTTTTACAATGATAATTGGTTGTCTACGCATCACATACTTTTAGCATTAAATTTTATTTATATTTATTTTTATAATGATAATTGGCTGTCTACACATCACATACTTTCAGCATTAAATTTTCTGCAAGTTTAACTTTCAAAGAAAAAATTGAATTATATATAATATTTAACAAAATATGCTTTTAAATATTAAATCAGGACATGTGACCGTTTTACACGGTTTTAGATTTTACTTAAACAATTTTTTAAGGTTCTCTTTCGTATTTTTAATGTTACAACGATTATTTTACGAAATACTTTTTATTTACGTATCAATATTCAAAAACAAACCGCCGCAACGCGCGGCATATCCTACTAGTTACAACATATTCGAACAAGTTAAAATTGTGTATAATTCAAAATTAATCGGGAGCCGTTTTCTTATCCCCACTATCCAGCAATTAAATAATTGAAGTTACCAAATTACCCTCACTCGTAAATAATGTTTAAAATAAATATAAAAAGCCCATATATATATATAGGGGCCGGTTACTATACAAAGTGCAATTTTTATACGAAGCGTACGAAGTCATAAGATCCAACCAAATGTTTTTTGACATAGGGGTAGTTTCGTTCGCGCCATAATTACACATAAAAGCATATAATTACGCAAATTATGAATTACGCAAGTTATATCTATTATTACGCAAAGTAAAATTACTCATGTTATAAAAGATAATTACGTAAATTATATTTATAATTACGCAAATTATATGATAATTACGCAAGTTATGTTTATAATTAAGCATTTAATAATAACACAAGTTATACGCACAACACATATAAAGTTTTTTTAAAAAAAGTGTTGATTTTTTTAAAAAAGTATAGTAATACTATACTCAAATTAAAGAGAATAAAATGCTCAATTTTATGGTGTAATTTTTTTAAAAAAATAACGTCGTATAAAAAGGTTATATGCGTTTAAAAAAACCGGGAAATTTAAAAAAATTCAACAATTGTAGGCTATTTCTGAATTTACCCCTTCAGCCATCATTTTTTGCGTGAATATTTCTCCTTTAATTTGAACCGTCCATTTCCTAAATTAATAGTTGGAATTACTTCGCACACTTAGCACAATTTTTTTGACTTTGTATAGTAAACTTCTCTCTCTCTCTCTCTCTCTCTCTCTCTCTATATATATATATATATATATATATATATATATGGATTCCAATGAAAATCACATTATAATTGAAAACTATGGAAACCACTTTATAGCCTTTGATTTAATTGATGAATGGTGTAGATTGATTAGTGGCATGATTATAATTAAATAAAAAATTAAATAGGTATTATTAGTCATTAAGGGTAAAATAAGAAAATAATATTGTTTTAAATTTGAAATAACCCACTATCAAACAAAATTTATTAAAATTACTCTTTCCTCTCTCATGTATGTTATTCATCAAACACAAACTTATATATAAAAATAACACTAAACTACTTTTTTAGTGTTTATAATAGATATAAGAATGGATAGTTTCAATATGTAACATTATCTTACATATATGTATCAGTGTGTTACGTATAAGTAACTCAATCAAGTTTCAATATCACCCCTAAAATGAATTTCAAATCCTCTTACTATTAAATCACATGAAAAATCTTATTACATACAGCAGTTGTTTCCAGTTACATATATGTAAGTATATCACATATACATGTACAAAGCATATTATTGAACTAAAAAATATACACATATGTAGACATGGTTACATATAAATTAAAAATTACTAGTGAAATCACGTTGCAAAGAAAATATCACCAAAATATTAAGGGATATATAATAACCATTGTTTCATATATGTAGTAACAAGTGATATATCACCAAACATAAGACAAAATTACTTACGTATACGTAACTTTAATTACATACCCAAAATCAAGCAACCTAGATAAACCTAGTTAAGTATACATAACTCAAATTGAAGTTACATATACGTATTCGAATCTTCATCATTTTCTTCAAATTTACAAAAGGGAGTAGCAACAGCTAGAAGGCGGGAAGAAACGGACTGACGATGTTGTTTTTGATACCCTTCTAATTGGAACTTTCTATGATACGTAAGGAACTACTTTGTATACATTTCAATTTACCATACGAGAAGCATACATATACATATATGTAATCAATCATCTGAATTAATCATTACTACATACTATGGGTTACGTATGCGTACCTCGTCATTTTACATGTCGTTGTTGTTCTTTCATTCGCTGACCTACTTATGTATATGTAACTTCAATTACATACCCAAAATCAAGCAACCCATATAAACCTAGTTAAGTATACATAACTCAAATTCAAGTTACATATACATATTCAAATCATCATCATTTTCTTTAAATTTACAAAAGGGAGTAGCAACAGCTAGAAGACGGAAAGAAATGAACCGACGATGTTGTTTTTGATACCCTTCTAATTGGAACTTTCTAACCTATAAAATCAACAATAATCCTGATCAGATAAGAAAATCATAAATCAAATAGCCATTTGAATAAAAGCTTCAAACAACAAACTAGACAAAAACTTTATCAAAGAAGCAAATAATCATCATCGTAAAAGAAAACCAGAATCACAAATTCATCATCGTTGATTTTTTATAAGAACATACCTTCAAATATTGATTCAAAATTGCCGATCAAAATCATTTATGATATTGTCATCAAAATCATTTATGATATTGTCTTTCTTTAAATCTTTAAATTAATTATAAATTTTGATGAACTCGAAGGGATCTTCAAAATTCTAAACTAAAATCAAGAAATCATAACGAAGAATGAATTGAAATTTACGTGATATAAGATCAAAACCAATTCAAAATTCCAATGAGCAAAAAAATAGTGATTTAGTTAATATTCTATGTAATACCAAAATTAGATTATATGTTCAATTACCAAATCACCCTTTGAATTAAAGAAAAAAGAAATAACATAAAACACACACACACACACACACACACACACACACACACACATATCAATTGTAGATCTGGCCATTATCAATTGTAGATCTTGATGACTTAGTCTGAGAAGAGCTTTGGCCTTCATTGCTTGATTCAGCAGTCAAGCTCTGGCCAGAGAGAGGTTGTGAAGCACCATCACCAGTTGGTGCCTCACTGAGGGTATGGGGTGCTGGAGGAGATCTTGTCTCAAGGTTCATAGTCTCAGCCTCTAGGCCTTCAGTCAAGGCTTTACCTTCGAAGCTAATCTTGGGGTCTACCTCAACATCCAGTTGACCAAATGCTTCAACTGCTAGCCTCTGTCTATATGATGTTGTTCTCCTTTTGAATTCTGCCAGCACCCAGTCTTGAATTTGATTGGCTAATCTGACAGCTTGTCTATTATTGCTTGGGTTGACAAGTGCCAGATCTACCAGATTTATACCCTTATAGAAACTCAGGTTTGAAATGTTTAAGATTTCTAGTTGACCCTGAGCTCTAGAGAGTACAAGAGCTTTCCTATCACTGTCGTACCCCCAACCCATGATTGGGTTCTCAGAAGGGGCAGACATTTCTCTTGGTATCCCTTCCTCAAACAGATGTTGAATTTGCAAGTCGAGATCTCTGTCTTGAGGAGGTTGCTGAGCATGGACAACTACAAGATAGGATGGTGAGTGCTGTATGTCTATACTTGAGGAAGAACTCCCAGGTTTTGTGGCTGTCAGAACTTCCTCCCCCTTTTTGGTAGCATCACCCTCATGCATAGGTGAGCTGGGGAAGTAATCCATAACATCCACAGGTTCTTGTGGACCTGGATGAGTTTGTCCTATGGGTCTCTCAACTAACTGGCCCTTGAGATCGGTGATCTCAAGTTGCTGGTCATGGACCCTTCGTTGCAAGAAAGTCACCTGTGATTCAAGGTGAGCTATCTTTGAAACCAGTTGGGTGCAGATGTCTTCGAGTTGGTGCACCCTGAGTTTTAGACTCCCCTCATCTTCAGTTGAAGAATCATTGGGGGATGAAGGAGGTGAACCGAGGTCCGCTCCCTCACCACCAGCATGGGGTTCTTGGCTGCTGGATTTCCCCTGCCTCATGACAATGTCTAGAGACTGGGTTGTTGTGGTTGAGGTCTTAAAGATGTAATCACTGGCAACAGTGAGAGCCTCTTCCACATGGGTCTCCTGGATAATCACAGGAAGATCCACCTCAGTTTGGGGTGTCTGATGTGGGCTAGACATGGGTGAAGCAGGAGTACTCATCTCCCCTTGAGTGTGGGTAGAGAGGAGAGATTCATGGTACTCACTAAATCCCAAATCTTCATCAGAGTAGAAGTCAGGGCTGGGAATGGGTTGGTTAAGATCAGGAGGTTGGGGATGGTAGCTTTCCTCTGAAGGTTGATCACTAGAGTGTTGAGACTCAGAGTGATGGCTTAAGGTTGTTTGTGGAGTTGTGAGATCATCAGGTTGAGCATGAGGAACCTCATCACTGATCTTTTGAAGAATGGGAGTGGTTTTCTCCTTAGGAGAAGTGGGAGCTCGAGTGTCCACTTCCTCCTGTATAGGTTGTGATATGGGGGCCTGCACGTGCTCAATAGCAAGTGCAGGGGTTGGTTTGGATTTTCTAGTGTAGGTGAGGGTAATTGTTGGCCTTGATGGTGGTTGAGAGGTGGAGGGTGTTGGTTCATCACTAGATGGGGCTGCTAGGATGTCACCCTGAGCAATGAGCTCAAACATTTTCGAGACAAGGGCTGTTTCTACCCCTGAAAATCCAATAGTTGGCTTTTTCAGTATCTTGAAAATGCTGGGCCTCCAGTCCACAGTACAGTAAAACAGGCTAACCATTCACCCGTTTGACCTACAGTCAAGCTAGCGCGACTAGCCCGGGCGGGGTTTGTCAAACCCAGTAGATCTACTAACAATCACCTCGCTAATCCCATATTAACGGTCCGAATGAGGCGTAGTGGTAACACCATAGTACACAAGTATATGCAGTATTACAAATCTAAGTAACGTACAGTATATGAAAACATGTTTCTCTCCCCCGAAAGAGAGTGTAGTATGAAAAGTGGGGCTGTTAACTCACCTTAGGGTGCACGGCAGACAAAATGAAACCAAATACCACCATGGTAACCTCAACCTATTACACAAATAGGTTCATAAGTTTATGCACAAAACATGCTTACGATGCCCAAGCCGTATCACACAATGTCCAACCCAATCCAACGCATAAAATCAAGCTTTGATAACAATTCACACAAGAATTCATTACAAATCATTAATACACTATTTTGAGTTGAATCCATTTGGAGGTGCTCCAAGACTCCCGGGGTTACTTCCCAAATCATTTATTTTGACCATAATCTCATCAAAATACCAACCATGTATCAAAACACTTGACCCTTTGTTTGCTGTCAAATAGTACGGTTTTATCGTATCTTTACTAAAAAGGCAATAACTCGAGTTTTACACATCCAAATTGAGTGTGGTTGGATTTTCTGGAAACTAGACTAAAAAATGCACAATTTGGAATCAAGAAACGCAGTGATTGAGTTTATTATCATCAAATTACAACGTGCACAAGTTGACTAACAGAATCTGCCAGAATTTTGAAATATTTAGTTTATTCCAAACAAGCATCCTAACATTAACCAATGACTTCACAAGACCATGTTATCATCTAAAACAAGTTTGGACACTCATCCAAGTGTCTTTGCACGTTCATAGGCTTTTGCAAAACTCAAACCATACGATTTATACTCAAACTCTTTCTAATGATCATTACCCGACCCGATGGTTTCATTAACACAAATTGAACGACAAACACAACCCATTTGCCCCCACATTAATTGATTTCCAGTCCCAACATCAACCCAAACACTCACCTACAATATACGCCCACTACCATGCTCACACATATTCACAATGCATGACACATACACATGAAAACACCACCATACATACATCCACATAAATATATATATATGCACTGCAAAATCTATATACAAAGAAAACACAGCCATACATTAACCAACATGAGTAACCCGATCACACAAAACCCTCACACACACGGAACACACTAACAAACACACACACATCGCAGAACACACACACGCAGAAACACACACGGCACACACACACATAGCACACATACACGCAGAACACACACACGCAGCAAACCTCGGCCAAACGCAAAGCCCATCATAGTGATACGAAAGGTATACATCAAGATACACACAAATAACCGATTACCACAATCCCTTGAACCCGTACGCCATCATACGCGAAAACCGTAACCGAAACTCGAAACCATATGTAACGAACATGAGTAACAAAAGAGAGGGATTGTACCTAGTGGGGCTGTTTCGGTTGGTTATCGCGATCGCTGGAGGGGTGTCGGTCGCCGAGGGATTGCTGTTGATGACAAGGCTGGCTGCCGAAGATGGAGAAATGCTGGGCGGAAGAGGGCAGCGGATGGAGAAACTGCCGACATGGAGGAGGCCGATGATGAGTAGGGTTTCAATGGTGGGATGTCGAGGTTACAAAGGATCCAAGGGGAGAGTCGGTTATAAGGGGGAGGGGGAATTTGATTTGATTAATCATATGTATTATTCATATATATATTTAGATTAGGGTTTGACCTAAGCTATTAGTTTAGTATTAATAATATTTGTTAATTAGATTATTATTAAATCAAGTTGAATGATAACTAGTTTAAATCTAGTATGTTAAATTTTACAAATGAAGTAATATTGAATTTCATGAATGATAATGGGTTTAATATTATCCCATTTGCAAGGAAAGATTTGACAAATGCAAGTTAACGTTAACCTGGAAGAAAAAAAAAATACACGGTGTCACATTATCCCTTTGATGAAGAAATTTTCGTCCCGAAAATTAGAACATCAGGTTCACGACGAATACCAGATTTCAATGATCTACAAAGCACAATGAGTAGGGTTTTCCGAGAATTTAGAAACGATTCGAAGGAAAAGAATTTGGAAATTCAAGTTTGTGACATCATCCCATTGTTGAAGGGAATTTCGTCTCGAAATTTTAAAAGAAAAGATATCTTAAGAATGATACCCTAAGAAGTGGATGCATGATCTTTGAACAGTTGTGTGTACTTCTTTTTTTCATCTGACCTTAGCGTTCACAAGTAAACTCTGGTCCACGCTTTGAATTCCATCTAACACGCACAATAGGAATCTTGCTACGCTTTAAAGTCTTGATTTCTTGAACCATAATCTTAACTGGTTCCTCAGTGAAACGAAGCTGTTCATCAATTTTAGTTCCTCCAATGGAACGACGAGTGATTCATTAGCTAACACTACTTCAAGTTTGAAACATAGAACACGTTATGAACACCATCTAGTTCCTCAGGTAAGTCTAGCTGATAAGCTACAGGACCTATTCTTTTAACAATCTCAAATGGTTCAACGTATCTAGAGTTTAGTTTCCCCCGCTTCCCAAAGTGTGTCACACCTTTCCAAGATGAAACCTTTAACAATACATTGTCACCGACTTGAAATTCTAAAGGTTTTCTCCTCTGATCTGCCTAGCTTTTCCGACGATCACGAGCTGTCGCCCTACGGTTACGAATCTGAACAATCTTCTTGGTGGTTTCATGAATAAGTTTAGGACCAGTTGACTGACTATCACCGACCTCAGTCCAACAGAGAGGTGATCTACACTTTCTACCATAAGTGCTTCAAATGGTGCAGCTTTAATACTCGTATGGTAGTTGTTATTGTAGGAGAACTCGACCAATGGTAAGTGAGTTTCCCAACTATTGCCAAAATCAACCACACAGGCACGTAACATGTCTTCCAGTGTCTGGATCGTATGCTCACTCTGACCATCGGTTTGCGGATGATACGCGGTGCTCATATCCAGTCACGTTCCCAATGATCGCTGCAATGATTGCCAGAAATAAGAAGTGAACCGAGCATCACAATAAGATATGATAGATATTAGCACACCATGCAGAGAGACTATTTCACTTAAATAAATTCATGTCAGCTTCTCCATTCAATCAGTCTCTCGGATTTCCAGAAGTGCGCGGATTTTGTTAAGCGATCTACTATAACCCAAATGGTATCGCATCCGCTGGGAGTCCTAGGTAACTTTTTGATAAAGTCCATCGAGATCTGCTCCCATTTTAACACTGGAATTTCCGGTTGCTGAAGTAAACCGGATGGTCTTTGATATTCCACCTAAACCTTAGAACAAGTTAGACATCTGCTTACGTAGGTGGCAATGTCAGCTTTCATGTTCGGCCACCAGTAGAATTCCTTCAGATCTTGGTACATTTTATCAGAACCCAGATGAATTGAGTAACGTGACTTACGTGCTTCATCCATTACCAGCTCTCGTAAATCCCCATATTTTGGTACCCAGATTCATTTCATGAAATAACGGATTCCATCAGTCTTTATCTCTAATTGTTTCTTCATGCCTCGCATAGGTTCTGCCTTCAGATTCTCCTCTTTTAAGGCCTCAGATTTAGCAGCCTTGATTTGCACTGGTAGATCTGAGTGGATGGTCAGTTGCAATGCACGCACCCGACGGGGTTTCGGTGTTTCCTTTCGTCTGAGGGCGTTGGCTACCATATTAGCCTTACCCGGGTTATACTTGATTGCACAATCTTAATCATTGAGCAATTCTAACCAACGTCGCTGCAGCATATTCAACTCTTTCTGATCATATATGTGCTGGAGGCTCTTGTGATCTGTATAGATCATGCACTTGGTTCCATATAGGTAGTGCCTTCAGATCTTCAAGGCAAACACTATAGCTCCTAGTTCCAGATCGTGTGTTGTGTAGTTCTTCTCATGCATCTTGAGCTGTCTAGATGCATAAGCAATGACATTGTTGCGTTGCATCAGTACACATCCCAAACCCTGGACGGATGCATCACAGTAAACCATAAAATCATCAGTTCCTTCTGGCAGCGCTAGGATCGACGCACTGCAGAGTTTGTCCTTAAGCGCCTGAAATGCTGATTCCTCTTTGCTTCCCCATTTATAGATAGTTCCCTTGAGAGTCAGGGCAGTCAGAGGTTGTGTCAACTTTGAAAATCCTTTGATAAATCGTCTGTAGTTGCCCGCCAAACCAAGGATTTACCGCACTTCAGTAGGCGTTTTCGGTGTCGGCCAATCCTTGATTGCTTTAATCTTTGAAGGATCTACATGTATACCCCTTGCGTTCACCACATGCCCAAGAAATTGCACCTCTCGCATCCAGAAGTCGCATTTTGAGAACTTTGCATAGAGTTGTTCATTCTTCAATAGATCCAGAATGATTCTCAAGTGTTCCTCATGATCTTCCTTATTTTGAGAGTAGATTAGTATGTCATCAATGAAGTCAATGACAAACTTATCCAAATAAGGCTTGAAAACACGGTTCATGAGGTCCATGAAAACGGCTGGGGCATTGGTCAGTCGAAAAGGTATTATCGTGAACTCATAGTGTCCATAGCGAGTTTGGAATGACGTCTTCGGGATGTCTTCCTCCCAAACCCGTAACTGATGATAACCTGATCTTAGATCAATTTGGAACAAAAACTTGATCCTTGCAACTGGTCAAACATGTCATCAATGCGCGGGAGTGGATACCTGTTCCTGATCGTCACCTTGTTCAGCTCCCGATAGTCAATACATATTTTGAAGGTTCTATCTTTCTTTTTCACGAAAAGCACTGGAGCTCCCCAGGGTGAAGAGTTGGGACGTATGAACTCCTTGTCTAGCAATTCCTGCCATTGCTTAGACAGCTCTGGCAGTTCGTTTGGTGCCAAACGATACAGTGCCCGAGCGATTGGAGCAGCTCTCGGTGCTAACTCAATTTGAAACTCTACCTGCCTATGTGGAGGAAGGTCAGGTAAGTCTTTTGGAAATAATTCTAGGAAGTCTCTGACAACTAGAATGTCTTCAATTCTCTTCTCATCCACTGTCTTTTCTGTAACTAATGCCAAGAGGGTGAATCATTTCTTCCGTAGACATTTTTGTGCTTTCAAGTATGAGCTGATGCTGACCACAACATCCCTCTTGTCACCTTCCACAACAAGTGTCTCGCCACTAGGAAGAGAAAACTTAATGAGTTTGTCTCCACAAATGATCTCTGCTTGGTTCTTGGATACCAACCACAACATCAAAGCTACCGAATGTAACAAGAATCAGAGATCATATCGAATAAATGTCCAGCTAAGCCTAGTTTATATCTGCTATAAACTTGGGTAGCCGCTATAGTTCTACCATCAACTATCTCTATGGTAAATTCAGAACTTCAATCAGTAGGCACTACCCCTCACAGATTATTAAACTTTTTGGATACGTAGCTTCTGTCGGCACCCGAATAAAAAATACTAAGGCGAAACAACCATTCCTGTCGGTTTTCCTTCTTCTTGAGCCTTGGATAGCTTTGATTGCAATACACAGATTTTCTACACTCATAACATCTCTTTATGCTTCTTGTGGTTGAGGTGATTTGGCCGGGATGTTCACATAAAGGTTCCTAATAGCACGATCGAATTTCCTACAACGCTCACAAATGTTCTTATTACATGGCTCATTGTGATGCTAGATGCACTTGTTGCAAGAGGAAACACAGAGAGGTAAATGATGGGGTCGTCACAACACTTTGCTAATCGATCATACGCCAACTGTAATCAACCAGGAAAATCCAATTTGACTCCTATAATTAGGAAACGTAACATACGCTGAAGCATGATAGATACCAAATGAAAGGAAAACTAGGATGTTCAATCTATCAAGACTCTAAGTCTTAAGGTCAATCCAAGGATTAGAAAATCCATATGCAGATAGTATCATCACTTCGTTACTACCTTTCGAGGGCCTCGTACTTTGTAGATAGATAGTATTGTATGATCACTAAAATGCTAGAAAGAGCAACGTCTCATAGAGACTAGGACTAATGTTATAATATGAATCTCATTAATGCTCGAGGTAGATGAGAATTATCATACAAGTAGAAATGAAGGATTGTCTCCATATCATTAGTGAAGTTTTATGAAAACCAAGACTCTCATGTCCCAAAGTATAGAAATGAAAATTTGTACTGACTATGACCGTTATCACCCGACAGAGTTCGCTAGACCTCTCATGCACGACAAATTACAATTACGTGTGCACCCGTAATGGTAATTTGCTTTGCATGGTCACCCCTGGTTCCTCCTATCCGAGCTAACATATCTTGTCAAGTACAGAGGGTTACCAACGATAGAAGTATCAAAGATATTGTCATTAAACCAAAGGTCAATTAAGCAAGGTTGTATGAAGGAATCAGTAAGGAAAGTATTCACTTGGACAAGAAACCGTTGATGTACTCAGGTTAGATGGGTATGATAGTATTATCGTAAGTAAAGTTGTCTCCCAATGTCTATGGTGACCGCCAGTGCAGCTATTTCCTGCTCCACAGGGCAGGGAAGAAAAGTGGCAATGTATGTAAAGAGAGTATGACAGAAATAGCTCTCGTTTGAGAAAGCATTCAATAGGAGGCAGAACATGCTCCCGATGAACCATCTGAGTTAGGTACCAATGGTATTGTATCCGATTCCGAAAGATATGATGTAAAAGGTACTGTATATCATTAATCGTAATTAACCTTCTCGTGACTCACAGTAACTCGGAGCCACCCGCGCTAAGGAACAGGCGGTAACAACGGGAAATCAGGACGAACTAGCCTTTCCCCATAGACTTAACATAAGAAGATGAATACATCATCCCTGTAGTCGAACGCTCACTGGAATGAGCAAAAGCAAGCAAGCCAACAAAGCAAAGCAAACAAGGCTAACTAACAAAGCTAAACGTGTCTATATGCATGTAACTAGGGCAAGAGGCTATAGTCTAAATGCAATGAAAATGTGATGCAATGTCAATTTAGTTCGCTATAACCAATAACTCTGATACCAATCTATCACACCCTCAATTTCCACAAACGGGGTATTACCGTTAGGCGTGTGACATACCAGGATCTCAGCCACTAGTTACACCAAATGACACGTTAATTACAAAACATAATTATTTGTTAACGTTTGAAATTTCCAAAGACAGAGTTATTAATGTAAACATAATAATAGTTGAGGAAGCATAATAAATCTTAATTCTTAAATGGCGCAACACGCGCAAACCAATTAAATAAAGTTCATGGAAAAATGTAAATGTATCACGTGTGATGATAAATGCATGAATGATATGATCCTAAGCATGCGCATCTTGAGAACCTAAAAGAAACATGCTAAAGTGTCAACATAAAGTTGGTGAGCTCACAGGTTTAACAGAAAACAGTAAGTAACAGTAATGAAATCCAGATTTAGTAATCAAAGCATATAAGTAGGTAGCTAGCCCACAACAAGTCACTATGTGTATGAATTTCGAGACCGAGCTGATAGTAATGCAATGTAATGAATGCCCCGGCTGTGGGTACCAGACCACAGTACAGTAAAACAGGCTAACCATTCACCTGTTTGACCTCCAGTCAAGCAAGCGCGACTAGCCCGGGCGAGGTTTGTCAAACCCAGTAGATCTACTAACAATCACCTCGCTAATCCCATATTAACGGTCCGAATAAGGCGTAGTGGTAACACCATAGTACACAAGTATATGTATTATTACAAATCTAAGTAACGTACAGTATATGAAAACAACATGTTTCTCTCCCCCGAAAGAGAGTGTAGTATGAAAAGTGGGGCTGTTAACTCACCTTAGGGTGCACGGCGGACAAATGAAACCAAATACCACCATGGTAACCTCAACCTATTGCACAAATAGGTTCATAAGTTTATGCACAAAACATGCTTACGATGCCCAAGCCGTATCACACAATGTCCAACCCAATCCAACGCATAAAATCAAGCTTTGATAACAATTCACACAAGAATTCATTACAAATCATTAATACACTATTTTGAGTTGAATCCATTTGGAGGTGCTCCAAGACTCCCGGGGTTACTTCCCAAATCATTTATTTTGACCATAATCTTATCAAAATACCAACCATGTATCAAAACACACACATAGCACACATACACGCAGAACACACACACGCAGCAAACCTCGGCCAAATGCAAAGCCCATCACAGTGATACGAAAGGTATACATCAAGATACACACAAATAACCGATTACCACAATCCCTTGAACCCGTATGCCATCATACGCAAAAACCGTAACCGAAACTCGAAACCATATGTAACGAACATGAGTAACAAAAGAGAGGGATTGTACCAAGTGGGGCTGTTTTGGTTGGTTATCGCGATTGCTGGAGGGGTGTCGGTCGCCGAGGGATTGTTGTTGATGACAAGGCTGGCTGCCGAAGATGGAGAAATGCTAGGCGGAAGAGGGCAGCGGATGGAGAAACTGCCGACATGGAGGAGGCCGATGATGAGTAGGGTTTCAATGGTGGGATGTCGAGGTTACAAAGGATCCAAGGGGATAGTCGGTTATAAGGGGAGGGGGAATTTGATTTGATTAATCATATGTATTATTCATAATATTATATTTAGATTAGGGTTTGACCTAAGTTATTAGTTTAGTATTAATAATATTTGTTAATTAGATTATGATTAAATCAAGTTGAATGATAACTAGTTTAAATCTAGTATGTTAAATTTTACAAATGAAGTAATATTGAATTTCATTAATGATAATGGGTTTAATATTATACCATTTGCAAAGAAAGATTTGACAACTGCAAGTTAACGTTAACCTGGAAGAAAAAAAAAATACACGGTGTCACATATTTGTTCATCATTAAATGTTCAGATGTTTGACAAAAACAAATATTTTTAAAAAATTATACATATGCTTATGTAAATGTAAATATGCAACGATTGTCTTTTACGTATATATAACTATAACACATACAACTAGCGCAAATTTTTTTTATTGAACTCGTAAATTTACATATATGCAAACATGGGCTTACTGATTTACGTATACGTAACTCGTATAGGTAACATGTTATCATCGAACAAGTTATGTATATGCTACCAGTTTAAACATATGTTTACGTATATGTAACCACAATTTGGGCATAAATAACTAAGAATGAAAAGATTGGGAGGACTTTGGAGAAGCTGCTTAAGAAAAATATATATTGTGTTGACGTATATAAAGTTTGAATGTCCTTTGTAAGTCATATGTAAGAATGCTTTGGTTACGTATATGCAACTTTAAAATACATATGTAAAACTCTAGGTTAAGTAAATTTAAATCATACAAGTTATGTATGTAATGGGTTATGTATATGTGACCATGGTTTTACATCTTCTTTCTTGTTGTCGTTGTTCTACCCTCTAGTGATACCTCAGATCCTTTCTTTTAGTTCTTTAGTTGCCTTATTCTCAAGTTACGTTATGTAACCCAAGTTACATAACGAGTCTTCTTCTTCTTTCTTTAATCACCATCCATGGCGCACAAAGAATGAATGGACTTGTGAACCCCTCCATTGATTGAGTTTATCAACAACTAATTCAATATCCACTATCCTCTAACTTGATTGCAACACCATCGATGCCTTACTACACGATCTGTTAACAAAATATGCGACTACCTAATCTGACCTAATTTCATCATCATTGTAAAACTCTGACTTGATTTCTTGACAATCATCTGTATGGTTGTTGAATTGGTCAAAGAATCGAATTGGTTAAGAATCCAATTGTACGATGAATTGAGTTTTCAAAAACTCTTTATTGATTTGTTTAATTATGGAGAAAAAGATGGGATTTACTCAACAATAAGTATTTACTAAAAATATATTATGTATAAAATTACTAAAACATCCTTTCAAGATAATAAATGTAAATATATATTGAAAAATTGTGATTAGTTAGAATTGGTTTTCTTGGTTTTCTCAAAACTACTTGGTTTTCTCAAAATTACTTGGTTTTCTTAGGATAATTGTCTCTAAGTTTAGCGTGAATAGTCAATGTACTCTCTCGTTTCAAGTTCTTAGTTAGTAATGACGCAAAATGGGCTGCAGCTCAGACTATTCGTCTTTTAATTCGAGTGGTTTTGTCATGAAGCAAAACAGGTTGTGGCTCAAACTAGTCGTCTTTTAGTATGAGTGGTTTTGTAGTGAAGCTAACGGCTAGGGCTCAAACTGGCCTTTTAATGTGAGTCAAAACATGCCAGGTCACGTTTAGTTAACCTGCAAGAGTTCAGGTAAGGCTGCGAACCCTTTAGGCCGTATCTCTGCCTCTTCTACTAATTATGAAAATAATAACTAAGAATGCTCAAAACATATAAGCTCATTTTTAATTTATCTTGTTTTTGTTTGAGATAAGATTTAACTAAAAAGTCAAAAACTTCACTTTGTTTTTACCAGACATTTGGTCCAATTGTATCCCGGTGTGTAATAGATGTTTTTTCATTTGCAAGTTGAAAGTTCTAATCTTACAGCAAACATGTTGGGAGAATTTAAGATTAGATTAGGAGTCGCTAAAAAAAGATTAGTAGAAATCATCTAAAGAAGGATTGAATAAATAAATAATAATAACCTTGTCTAGTAATGCAAGAAAGGTCCTCAAGTGGATATTTATATTTAAAAATTAAGTGTTCAAATTTTATAAGATGTAAGTATAGATGATTAATAATAAAGCGGGGGATGTTTAGAGAAAAACAAAGAAAGAAAAGAAACCATAAATACTAGATGTGTAAACCCGTAACGATCATGAATGGGGACTAAGGATGGTTGTCACCGCACAAAAATAGCAGCCTTGAAAAATGATGTGTGAATGTGTTTTAAGATATAGGAGCCGATTACGGTACAAAGTGAGTTTTTCGTAAGAAGTGTAACATTTGCCCCGTTTTGAAAATGTAAATCCTAACCCCCTGGGTTAATTATGAAAATCAAAAATATTATTTAAATCATTTTGGTGAAACAAATACAATAAATATGTTATTTAATCAATTTTGTGTATTATATTATTCACTTTTTCATGTATTAAATTTTTAATCAATTTATAATAAATTCATAATTTATAAAATAAATCTTATAAAGTTATAAAGTTTTATAGGTCATTTATGAGTTTTAAATCAAACTAAAATAAATAATTAATTTCAAAGTTTTATTAAGTTTATAAAGTTCTATAGAATAGTAATTAAAATTAATTATTAAATAATGGTTTTAATAATTCAAGGAGTTGATATGTAATTTTTTAAAACTTAAATAAAGTTTTTAGCATAAAATAATAAACACTTTAAACCACAAAGACCAAAGTGTAATTTTTTTTCAAACAACCCAACCCCCTCCCCGTCGTTTCCTCCTGTGTCCGGCCAAGCCCCAGCGACCACCAAATCCATCAATTTTCACCTTTCGACTCAATCAAACCATAAATACTTGACCTCGAACATGTGTCGAAACCGCGATACCCATTAATTCGATTAAACATCTGTTTCAGCATAGATACAATCGAAACTGAATATCCTCATCAAAATCAAAACCGTTTCGAGCTGATTCTTTACCAATTAATCAAATCAGTGGATTAGTAACGTATTACTAATCATATCTAGATGAAGACATTCGATTAATTGCAAGTGAAACAACAAATTAAACCATAGATCACACTCGAAACTCCCGAATCCAACATTAAACTCGTTTGACATGAAACCGGTCGAATTGTACCTATATAAATGGGGGTAAAACTTCTAATATATTCCTTTGAACTTTCTAAACTCTCAATTTCAGTCAAAACACACACAAACAAGCAATTGATCGTCATTTTTGTTCGTTCCTGTCGCGACTATTTCTTCCATCATACATTCATCGATTTGGTCTCAAAACAGGTAATTAAACACACCATCATGTTTGTATTATCTTTGTAATCAAAAGCCCTCTTAAAATTTCATTGTCATAATCAACTTGAGTCAAATCGATTCTAGGGTTGATAGCATTTTGGGGGTTTTATGTAAAACTTTATTTATTTATTTGTTCAAACTAAAAACAGATCTCTGGTTAACAATCACAGCTTCTTTAAAAGAGAACTGGGTTCGATCCCCGGGCATACCATATTGTTTTTAAATCAATTTTACTTCCATTTTTAAATTACAGAAAATTATTATTATATTATGATGTTAATAAAATATTATTTTTGTTAACTAAAACCATTTTAGAAATTATAATTTAATTTTTGAAAATTTTAAAAGATATAATTTTTATATTTTATTATCTTTTAAAGAATAAAATGTTATAAAATTATTATCTTATAAGAATTAAAATTGTATAAAAATTATTTCGTTAATCGTATTTAATCTAGAAATTTTATTTAATTTCTTGAAATTTTAAACCGTACAATTTTCCTATTTTTCTTTATTCAAAGGTTTAACCATTATAAAAAATTATTTAAAAGTTTCTTTTAAAAAAAACTTTATAAAATGATCTTTAAATCAAACCTAAGTATTTCAAATTATTTTACAAGTCATTTAAATAATTCAATTAATTATTTTTTACCAAATTTTAAATAGTTAATTATTAAATTAATTATTTCTTTTTCATACTCTAATACTCAACCATTACTTAATAAATTATTATAAATTTAATATTTAAGTAAATTTTAATTTCACAAATGGATCACTATCATTTTCAATCCTAAGTACTTAATAATATTATTCTATTTTATTTAGTCAAGTTATTATATTATTTTATTTAAAATATTTTTGTTAAAACTAAATCCCAAATTGAAATCCTAATTCAAATCTAGTCCTTTAATCATATCATTATTCTAATCACAAGACACTTTTTCTTAGGTTAAAACCATGAGAAAAACCCTTGATGTTTATTCTTTACATTCTAGAATTCAAATCAATCACATCTATCAATGTGAGTATTTATTGTTCTTTTTATGTGTTTATTTTTTTTAAGAAAATCATGGGATTCAATATTCAATCATTGATATTCATTGTTATTTTATTACATTTTGAATTCAATTCAAGACATGTTATATTATTACTTGTAATTATGTGTTCATAGTTAAATAAACTTGATGATAACACAATCATTAATTCAAGCAACAACAGTAACAATGATAGATAGATCTATTGGTTTGACAAACCCACCCCATTTGTTTAGTCACATGGTGATTGAAACCAGAATCATTCATTCTATAAGGTTTCGTCTGCGGACCGAGTCAATTCAGTCATTAGATTTGATTGTGTTGGTTTGTCTTTTATATTACACTATTACATTTATAAGTCTTGATATTGTCATGTGAATTAAACTGTTTTCAATCATTTTAATCAATCTATATATGTATTCAAACCCATGTTTACTCACCGGTTAATTCGTTAGCCGACTCGTTACTTTTTCACATAATTTCGGGAATGCAGATTAGTGGACTTCTTCATGCTCATTTAGGACTTGGATCTAGTTTAATAAAAGGCTTTTGTTATACTTATTTGGATTATTGTTTAATTGTAATGTATCATTTGATTGTTATCATTCAATGAAAATGATATTTAATATTATTTCAACGTATTTACTAATATGTGCTATGAGTAATCGATTCACATTCGTCCACCCCGATGATTTCGCTGTCGTTTGGGGTGTAACATAAAGTTCTTACGTAATTATGCATCTTTCTTGTGTGATAATTCCACCCTAATTTTAACATCTTGCGTGATAATTATCACGTGAGTGTAAATCATTATTGTGTGATATTTTCACCCTCACATAAATTATCAAAGTTTGTTAGTAATTATCTTTAACTACAAGATATTTATTTTTTAAATAGTTTTGTGTCCATCACTCTCTTTTAACATTAACAACCACTAGCACTAACCTAGTAGTAAAAGTGTATGCATCTTACTAAAGTAGTGTTGGATTCAATGCTCACTTGATACGTAAAGTAGATTTAGGTTGGAATAGACTATTTAGATTAGGTGCGTATAAAAAAAATCTTAGTTTTATATAGGTTAATAATAAAAATTTTAATTTTTTTGATGGTTCTTTCCCTCAACCAACAATCCACTTCGTAGGCCCAAGCCATATTCTAAAATATTTCAATAATTTCCCATTTCTACTATTTCAATCCTACTTCAATACATCTTATAAGCTAACTGGTTTTCTTGGTCAGAAATGATAAAATCACATAAAGATAATTGATTGGCTATAAATGATAATCACATGAACATGATATGGCCCTTTTAGGATAGCATAATATCGTAATTACATTGACCGTGACATAGAGTATGTTGACTTTTTACTCGATTTTGATCTTCCCACATCTATGAAGCTCATTGAGCATGAGTAGAGCAGCAGAGTCAAAAGAACTCTTCTTATCGGCTCGTGGCTCACCCACAAGTTCAATAACACCACAGTTTGGAATGGTCATGCTTATTCGAGACTCAAAGCTATTATACGTTGTCCTTTTATCGACACCATCACCAACTTCCATCAGAGTTCTGCAAACATGAATCAATTTAAAATGAAAAAACAATAAGAAAAGATGTTCCTAAAGATTATTTGAATTGAATGTTTACTAACTTTGATTTTTGCACTGATGAAGTCATGGTAGGCATAGGCCACTGCATTTTCCTACACAACTCGTAAAGTGAAGATCTTGGTCCTCCTTTTTTTGTGCTAATTGTCTTTATTACTGCCATTAGAATGAATAAAAAAATTAAAAAAAGATTGTGAAATTTCTATCCTAAAACTAAATAAATTTTCAAGATAGTTACCAGGGATTTCAGTTTTAGAATTTGATTCTTCAGAGTCATTGGCAATGGGGGTACGTTCAGCTGGTTGAGGTACAAAAGGAGTTATTTTTGATCGGCTTGTGTCACTTTCTTTAATGATTTTGTTACCGATTTCTCCATCTCTATTGTCTTGATATTGATTCTTGCTCAAAAGTCCTCTTTTCTGTCAAACAAAACAAGAACATGTCAAAGACAAGCTTAACGTCTACTTAGAGAATGTTTAGATTAGAATTGGATGATTAAATGTCAAAACAAGTTTGTTGTAGTACTAATAATCAGATGTTTGAGGTTACTAAAATTTCAATTATTTAAGAAACTAATTCATAAAGAGGAGTAAAAATGACATCTTGGTTAAAAACTTCACATCTTGGTGAAAGAAATGACTCAATAGGAAACCAAACCTCAAGCTCCCTTAACACTTTAAGAGCAGCTTGGCCCTTAGCAATTTTCCTCGTGCTACCCGTACTCTCTGCAATCAACAAAGCATCTTCAAGCTGCAACCTTAACTCTGCTACTACAGCATCACCCTTTCTTCTACACTCAGTTTTGATGAAATAGCCCTTAGAGCCACAAAATTCCATTAATTCCCGTAAAGGTGGAAGCTCCAGTTTTTCTGGTGTAACAATTGGAGTTAATAACCGCTCAAATATTCTCCAAACTTCATCAAGATTAAGTTTTGTATCGAGTAATATGGCCCCCGCGATACTCTCCACCAGGTCACCAAGTGCCTTTGGGCTTTTTTTGGTTTGTAGTGAGTTTGTATCGGTTGATGAGGTGGCAACAAACTTTACATAATCTGATATCTGTGTTTGGAGAGAGCCTGAATTGTACTGGAGGTATGAATGAAGATTTCTTCTCACAGCAGCATATGCAAAATTTTCATTGTTAACAGATGCTGATCGTAAGTCAGTCAGTTCTCCAGGATCAATGTCAGTGTGCTTATTGAAGAGATGCCTGGTGATAAGCAGGTCTAATACAGAATCACCAAGAAATTCTAACCTCTGTAAGAAAAATATGTACAAAATAAAGAATAGTCAATATGACAGTTCCTAGTTCTATAATTAAGAAAACATTGTTAAAAGTGCCATAGAAAAAATTATCTAAGAGATATCATCCACCTGGTAACAGTATCCAGCTCCTTGATCTTGATCAGATGCATGTGTGATGGCTTCCAATAACAATCCTTTGACTACAAATTCATACCCAAGTTTTGACTCCAAACTTTGAAGAACATCAAGTTTTGGGGTGCATGCATGAAGTGAAGCAATTTTGATGACATCATCGACGCGTGATGGGTCGTGCTCACAGCTTATACAGAGCCATTTCATACAGTGCAGAGCACCGGGCATCCCACCACCCACAAAGTAAGCTCCAACAAGGGCCTCAACACAGTCTGATATTGTCTTTGAGCCCAGCCATTTGTGGCCCCTATCACAGCATTTCCCAGTCAAAACTTTTGGGTCATCAGTATGGTATTTGGCGTCAATTGGTACCTCTATGGTCTCAACACCATGATCACAAGGGCAGGGTCGTGATGAAAGCTGACGGGGCGCGAGCCAGCGAGTAGGATCAAATGCAACATCTCTTATGTAACTCTGTAAACAAATTCCATACAGTATCATTCATCAATGGTTAAAGATTGCAAAAATTACGCAGTCAGTGCGTGAGAGTACAAGTAGATGTGGTGATTCTGACCAGTTTATGTATGATACTATGATTTATAACTGAATCGATTTGGATTACGGGTCATCTCTAACGGGTGAAAGAAAATTAGCTAAATTAGAAATGGGTTAAAATGGCCCGATCTGGTTGGAAGTCACCCAAAGTGGTTGGTTAATGAGCGAAAACTTTATAACATTACTGTTATGAAATAATTTTAGTAATCAAAGTCATACCATTAGTTAGTCAAAGAACTAATGTATAGCGTAACCAGAGGCATAATTTTATGATTACCATCTAATTAGCTTCCTAATAGCTATCCTCTTATCTATATATACTAGTAAAAGATCAATTCATTTATACACAGCATATACAAGATAAACATTTTTCTTTCTTTAGCTTTTAATTACACCACATTAAATGTTTGTAACCATAACTGTTCAGCTAGATGAGTTGGACATATATGATATACTTATCTATCAAATGTACAGCTAAATATGCATAGATAACCTACATAGCATTACCTGTAACTGACGGCTGATTCCCAAATTATACAAGGTAGAATTACAAACTTGCCATGATCGCCCACAAGACAGATGCCCTTCATGTTTCTTCGGATATCGAAGATAAAGGTCACAGGTCACTGCATACTTGAGAACCGAATCGCCAAGCAATTCTAATCGCTCCATTGAAAAGCTTTCGTTGCATCTAAGAGTTGTGATAGCTTCTAAAATCTAAACGAGACAATAAATAACAACATTAAAAAAGCAAGCAGTTTCACACTTGTGCGGATACAACCCACAAATCACTGAAAGTCTGAAACAGTACTGCTGATGTCAAAAGAACATGGATAATAACACTAAACCACTAACCAATGAGCATGAGATGTGCATGTCAGTCATGTGACCCCTGATCTCTTCGCGAAGCTGGCTAGCCAGCATTAATGACTCAAGCCGCTGCATTAATGATGGCAGCAAATATAACGACTTCACAACATCATTCCTTGCATCGATAATAACCAAAACTTCGGGTGGTAAACAAGCATAACATCTCCGTTTGTCCGTATTCACCTTACAACTATCAGCCTTTATCTTTTTTCCATGTAAAATACCTTCAAAAATAAAGAAATAAATCATCAATCAGGAGAGTTCAGGATATTGTTAAAATAATAGCTTAAAGTTCAATAAACCTTCGCATTGAAGTCCACAAGAAGGTTATGGGCCCTATGGCTTTGCTTAAGCAGCAACATGTTTTGCCCTGGGTACACTAGATTAATTCCATACTTCTTTTCAAAATAGTCTATGAATGTTGGAAATTTTTTAGTTTCTCCATCAAAAGTACTGTAAGCGGTTTCATCTTGCAGAACTTCAATAATAGAGTATATTTTTCCAGTATGAATTGCCAAAACTACCACATCTATGACATCATCTTTGTGAACAGATCTGTTGGCAAAATGAAGCATACTTGTGCTCTCTGAATCTGTCATAATTGAATCAACACTGTTTTTCAGCACTTAAAACAAAAGATTTCTTGACGAATTCAATCACAGATGCACATGATTCAATCTCTTTCCAGCTGATCTTGAACGGGTCTTGTGACTCTAGTGGCAAAAGAAAGTACATGTATGATGGGTTCCACAATTTTTGGTCAGTTTCTAGTAAAAACTGCTTGGCTCTTCTGATTGTTTGGACCCAACATACAACTTGGAGAATATCCCATTGAAGAACAACTCTTGGAAGCACTTGCCTTTTGCTACCTTGTATAACCAACAACAAAAAAGAATCATCAAAAGTAGAAATTTGTCAAGAGTTGGAGCAACATAGTTGACAAAGTTTTGGTCAAACCTGTTCTGCATTGAGATGCAACTTCTCACATGAAGAGACTTTGCATTTCACAAACTTAGAGATCAAGTACAGCTCCATTTCAATATTTGCCACATCGTCATCAAGCTTTGATCCAAGCAAAAGAACGAAATTAGAAAAGTTCACATCAACAACACTACAAACGAAACTGATTTTATAAGCATTAAGATCCACGCCATCATCAAGTTTATTTCCCCAAGTTCCAGATAACGCTCGAATCGGCATTGTCCCATGTAACTCTTTCCTCTTTGTAGTTCCTATAATAACAAAACAACACAAAATTATCCAGATGCCATCAGAAGGCCCAAAGAATTTCATCAAAAACATTAATACATTATATTTTAATTAATGCATCCTACCTGCACCAGAAGGTAATTCTTTGGTATTTGTAGAAGATTTGTTTTCAGAAGGATCTTCATTTTTAGGCAGTAAATGGTCAGTGAGTGCCCCCATTTGATGAAGCTTTTTACAGGCCTCCAAGCATACAAGCTGCTTTGAAAGTGATGATGAATTACAGAGAGGACTGGTTATTTTTGAAAAGCAGCACTGGGCGGTAAAGTCATCACACACTGGTATGCATCTTCCAGCAATAAATATTGGAAACTTGGATTCGGAGTGTCGAGCCTATGGAACAAGTAAGCTCTTATAAAAATTGATAGGCCAAATGCAAATTTACAAGTGGTATTTTTAACCTATTTACTTAGGAATGGGTCGAACCAAATTATGTTTTATCTCTAATGGGTCAAATGGGTACTTCATAATGTTAAGGTAAAAAGGAAATGGGCAAAACAAATGGAAACTTTAAAGCTACCCAATCAATGCATACAATTAACTAACTCAGTTTATTTGACAAATTATATTGGTATTCTAATAATGTGCTTTTTGTAATCACATTTAATCAAAAACATAATTTATAAAATCTAAGTGAACGATAAGTGTTTCAGGTCAAGCCAACCCAAGTCTATGTTGTTATTTGTACAAAAGATAGTACATTTTGACACAAACCTGCTTTGACACGTTATCCAACCCGTCTGACATGTCCATTCTGCCACCTCTTGTAAAAATATATGGAACAAGGTTAATAAAAAAATAATCATAATTGTCAGCTGGGAGTTTTGCACAATATCTATGAATCAGACTGACACTAGAATCAGCAGTGACAGAAGCTCCTGTTGCCTCAACATAATATGATTCTGCTTCTTCAAAATTACATGGTTTCACAACACAATTTTCAGGGTCTCGTTTCTTAGCATTATGATTCATGGAATGCTCCCTTCGAATGATGTCAGAAACACGTGCTCTTTGTTTTTCATTACCCCTGTTTACGACAGATTTTATATAATAAGCATATGAAAAGAAATTCACTTTATCATGAAAACATCCAACTTCTAATTACCTCTCAAGCATTATAAACTGGGACCCACTTTGATAAGCCCTTCCCCATGACTGAACATTGCTATGTACTGTTTTTGGGATATCGAAATGGATCACAGTTGAACTATTAGGCAAGTCAATCTCCTCCTCAACATCATCCGTAGCAAATAGTAGATCCACCTAAACACCACCCATTATGACCCGCTACACGACCCACCTATTACGCAACCTCTACCCAAACTAACAAAAGCAAAATAAATATAGCTTTCCAGATTGAAAAGATTCAAGTGTCTCCTTTTGATTTTTTGCTGACATTGATCAACCGATGTCGGATCACCCCTCAAGTATGAAACTCCAAAATGAGATAAGTCTGGAATTCTCTTTAATATCACGTGAAGAACTTTAGCAGTTATAATTCTCTCCACAAAAATGATGCAGGATACTTTTGTAGCTCCCCTGAAAGTAGAACCCCAAAATGATTATTTGAAGGGTTAAATCTCATTTAACTAATCATCAAAAAGAGTAAAACTGATATGTGTGAGGTGATTGACATTTCAAAGAAAGATGCTAAGTTTCATATATTGAGAAAGTAATTTTTTTCTATTACGAATTGAGGAATTACCCACTTGACCTTAAGAGTTTAAAGAGTTGATGAAGTTTTGGTGAGATATAGCCAGCTGCTACCATCTTTTCAAAGTCGCAACCAGCATCAAAAATGTTTTCATTGCCTGAAAAAGTAAAACGAAATTAAATTACAATAACTCAAATATTAATCAATACAAAGATATGTTGGATAACTTGATTACCAGACAAAGATAAAAGGTAAAAACCAATATGGTATCAAATAACATACCATTAGGCAAAGAATTCTCAATCATAGATAATGATTCTTCAAGAAAATACAAACATTTTGAGCAGCTATCCTTAAAGAATTCACATTCTTCTATGGCTTTCAAGGCGTTCGGTATACAAATCTTAACCGCCTACAGAACAACAAATCACCGATCACATATGATATAATCATCTAATAACTAAACTCAAGTGCCTAAATATCAAACAAATAGGAACAAGACTTTGCTCTTGTAAACAGACCTCATATGCACATAGAAGACCCAATTCATCAATGCAATAAACAATCATAGAATGGTCATTCGACAGCCTCTGTCGAATAATACCATGTTTTTCATCAGTATCATTACAATGTCTTTGCAATGACAGTTGCATCTCAAGCAGTTGCACTTCAAACTGTGAGGAAAAAACAGGCAGAAAAAACAAATATAATAATCTAATTTTCAATGTTCATTAACTTTACTGTACAACAAATCAAAATCTTTCAAAATGACCTTAAAAACAGGAGGATTTCAGTTTGACTTTTAGATCTACATGGTCAACCTTACTCGGCTGATAGAAACAATACTTAAGTGCAGCAGATGGTGCAACATTCTCAGGCTCTGTTTTTATTTTTCCGGCACCCGCGTCAAGATTTGCCGTAGTATTTCTCCGAATACCCACATAAACAAATCTAACTGACACTACATTCAACAATACAAAAACAACATCAGATGAAACAATTTAACAATCAAAACCACATAAATCAATTAGAGGCGCCATTTCATCATCTATGAAGGTGAAAAAACTTCAAACACTTACAGTGTCGGGTGTTGGCGATTAGAACCACCACCATTCATCATCGTTTCGAAATTCTCTTCAAAGAGGGTGATTGGAACCGGAACTCTCCGACGACTGCATGTTTCCGATCAATTGATAAGCGAAGCAGAAAGCATTTGTGGGTTTTGTGATTTGAGTAGTGATTTGTGGAATTCTGTGAAATGGGTGCAGAAGGGTGATGGCTAAGGTTTCACTGAAATGGCGTGAGAAGCTTTTTCAGAGGGTGCAGTGAGGAATCAAAATAACCGTACGATTTTGGTGCCATTTATGGAGGGTTTCATTTTGAGGAAGCTTGCATGAACATTGGGGTTAAGGAAGGGAGTTCATGTTTCCTTGAAACGTATATGAATTGAAATAATAATAACTAGTTTTTACTCTATCGCTTTTGCGGCGGGAATCTGGCCGTATCCTCACGCCACACAACTGGAGTTTAGTAATATCGGTTCGACCTGTCGAAAAAACATAAACTGAAGACCAATAGCGCTTCGATAATCAAAAAATAACAACGATGGTGCTCACTAAACCGTTGGATCCATCATGGTAGCGAAACGCTAGCGTCACTCGCTATAGCCTATGATAAAAGAAACATTCGACTTGTTACAACTAAAAAAAACTCTTACTCAATAATATAAGCCACCAAACGAAACTTACTAAGAAAAATAAATTTAGTAGAAATGCAAACTGATTCAAAGTGTGTAATACATATAGTATAAGATGTGAAAATAAAATTATAAAGATAACAATACAAAAACACAAAGTCATCAAATTGGAACAACCCTATGAAAAAAAACAAATGTATTTTTATGCTTGAAGAACTTGTAGCAAAGTCGTAACATTATCCTGTGTATAAACATTGTACTTTTATGTTTTTTTTTCTCACAGCACTTCGTGACGTGAATTTGGTCATTTCCACGCATCATGCCACAGGAGTTTAGTCATCATTGGTTCGGCCAGTCGAAAACCATAAAACCAAATAGTGACACTACTTTTGATAATACAAAAAAAATGACAACTATAGTGTTTGTTTTTAAACCTTTGGATCTATCATGGTAGAGCAACACTAACATCACACTAACATCACTCATTGTATACATAAAAAGGCAACTGTTGCTGAAGTTTGCGAGAAAGATACATCAGATTAAAATGAGCTTAAAGTGACAAGTGATGTAATAAAAGTGGCAGACAAAAAATGATTTGTTTAAGACGTGAACTTAGAAGTTTAACATGCAAAACCAAGCTTATATTTCATGCGTGAAAATAAGTACAACAATTTATACCGTTGATTCAAGAATCAATGGCTCAAATTCACAAAATCACTATTCATCCCATGAAGTTTAAATATAGATATAATTAGAGTTCATTTCCCTTGATAAATTCATAACCATAGTCTAGTTTTCCATTTGCACCCTAATATACAGAAAAAAATAATATTTAGCGATAGAAATCATAATAAAAATAGGTAAATATGAGATTTCAATATAGTAAAATCATGGAAAACAATCATTGTTTATGGCTTCAAAGTATTTGTCTAAAACTTAACTTTTGTACATTTTTATATTTAAATACAAAGGTATTTTGGGATTCTATAGAATATAACCCCAATACCTAGCGTGCATCCAACTTAAAGATTAACATTTGAACAAACATCTAGTAAGGATCAAAATTATAATTTCTTATAAATGAGACCATACTTGACATTGTACCTCATTCCTCAAATAGTTAGAAGTTTAGGGTCTCACTTTCTATTTTATATATTAAGGGACACACTAGTAATATCATATAGTGTATATTTTTTTTATAAGTGATTGTAAATGAAAGAAAAAAAAAAGAGAAAATGTAATAAAAAAATAAATCAGTATTGCTTAGTGAATATGAATAAATACATGGAATTAGTGAAGGTTTTTAAGACATGAAAATGTTTTAGAGATAAATATAAGTTTGAACTAAAATTATATGAGTATAGATGAAGAACTAAACGTGAATACTCTGGTAAAAATTACCATTAGGCAAAGAGTGATTGATAAAATACCACAAAATTGCAAATTTGATACATCTTACATGTGAGCGAGTCGATTCGAGTTATGTATAATATCTATCGATCTATTAATTGTGTTAAATTTCACTCAAACTATATTTTTAGTGTAATAATCTACCAATTAGGTGATCACATTTAACACAGACTCTACTTGCACAAATTAAGAAAAGAGTAGTGGAATGAATAAGTTAAACTATTAAATGAGGTTGTTTAAATAGGACCAATATTTTATTATGCAAAACATATAGTAATTTGTTTAACTCAGAGGATAGTTCAACTCTAAAAGAATATGACAGGCTTAAAAATACAGTAATGTAATTTTAGCAAGATATCATTGAAGAGATTACAGCTGTGTCCTTGAGTGTGTATTTAAACCATCATGCAAATATGACAGGCTTAAAAATACAGTAATGTAATTTTAGCATGAAAGAAGAAATGAGCCAGGGGTTGGCTTGTTGCCTAGATTAATGGGCAAAGAACACTGCAAAAACATCTCTTAAAAACAAAATCTGTTTCAGTTATTTCTTGTCTGATAGCATATATAGGGAATATTTTTCCCTTACATATGAGTGGTAGACACATAAAAAAGAATACACATACACAGAAAAAAATTTCAAATGAGAACCTTAGTTTAATGCGAAAACTTGTGAAAACCTGATAACATAGACCAAAATAAAATTATTTTTTTAATAATATATTACACATACAGAAAATTATTATTTTTTATGTTTGAGTGTACATTCACAAGTGTAAAAAGTTAACACTGATGTACGTCGTTAGTTAAACCTGCAAATATATTTTTTTTGACAAAACTTAGATCACTGCTAACTTTTTTACAATAGTGAATCAACACATATACATATAATTAAGATCATAATCTTTTATATGTATAATAACATTATTTCAACAAAAAATAATAATTTTATATATATCTTGACGGGTTTTTCATAAGTTCTTGCAATAACATAAGATTCTTATTTTAATCTTACCGTATATATATATATTATATATATATATATATATATATATATATATATATATATATATATATATGTAATATTTACCTCTCAAATTGTACTCTAATATATTCACATGGTTTATACTTGAAGATTGTATATGAACGTACACGTGGTGGAAGGCGAAACTTACAAATTTCAACACGTGATGTAGGCCGGTTCGCCTACTACTTTCATCTATAGTAATCCCTAAGGAACTATGATGTCCCATGATGCCTTGTAGAGAATGTAGTTAACTATGTTCACATATTAAATGTGACAATAAAAGAATCACTCATTTTAAATTTACGTAATTGCATGTTATTAAACATAAAAGCATACAAAGATCCGCTTAAATATTTAAAATGCATTCTCAACCCGAGTTCTAAGCTCGTAATTAAGGTTATATAATGTAGGGCTGCAAACGAATTAAACGTTTAGCGAACAGTTCGTGAACTGTTAGGAGGAAAGTTCGTTTATGTTCGTTCGTTTGATAAACGAACGAACATGAACAAAAATTTTTTGAACATGAACACAAATCGTGTTCGTTTATTTGTGTTCGGGTGAATGTTCGATAATGTATTCGTTTATATTCGTTAATGTTCATTCTTGAAATTTTGATAATGTATTTTTTTATGTTTGTTAATGTGTTCGTTTATGTTCTTAATTTATGTGCAGTTATGTTTTCTATGATAATTATGTCAAGTATTTTGGATATTTATGTTAGGTAGTTATTTATTTTTAGTAGTTTTGTGTAATGTTTGTAATAAAAATACATATTTTGTTATAAAATAAATATATAATCATTTGTATTCGTTATTTGTATTCGTTTATGTTCATGAACATTTTTTTTGTATTCATTTGTCTTTGTTTGTGTTCATTTACATTCGATAGGTGTTCGTAAATAGTTCATGAACATGCTCATTTCCTTAATTAACAAACAAGAACAAAAAAATTTGTCAGGTAAGCATTCGTGAACAGTATATATAATTTCTTTAACAAAACGAACATGAACAAGATCTTGTTCATGTTTGTTCGGCTTGTTTGCAGCCCTAATAGAATAATAATAATAATAATAATAATAATAATAATAATAATAATAATAATAATAATAATAATAATATAATCTCTTAGTTATAGTTCCATGTTAATAACAATTAAATAACATAAATCATAAAAATCTTCCACCTTAAAATAGATTCTAGTTCAAATTTTAACATTTCAAGACACGATTTAACAAAGGTTGTCACATTCATCCAAAATGTCAAAATCATAATCTAAAACACATACTTAAGTTTTTGACATAAATAGAATGGCAAGACCCACATGTTACGTGTTTCATGTATTCTATCATAGATACATTTTTATGTTTAGTTAATAAATTTTCCTTTTATGAAAAATAATTGAAAAATAAAATAACCCTCACCGGTCAACAAATCGGCTATTTCATAAATAAAAGAAATCTTTTTTTTTTTAATTCTTATTTCAAAATGGATAATATAGGATTTGTGCGTTGGGTTTTGATTAAGATCTAAGGGGGTGTTTGTTTTTTCAGAAAAGCTCTTCTGACCTCTTTTGTCTGCGCCGCGCATACTACGTGCAGATGTCGAGGTCTGCAGAGTGTTTGTTTTTTGGAAGATTTTTCATTAAAAACGGTCTGCGCGAGGTCTGCATGGTGCAGACTTGGCACAACCATTTTTAAAGTCTGCAGAGGATTAAACACCATCCCCTGCCACCACCAATGTCCACCAATCACCATCCACCACCACCACCGTCCACCTCCACCACCACCGTCCGCCACCACTGTAACATCCCGAGTTCCAGGGTCAAATGTAATAGTTAAAATAAAAAATAATACGAACTTTACATTTTGTATATTGTTAAACGAGTAAGTAATGAGTGAAATGACTATTTTAAATTTAAAGTTTTAGTGTCGTAAGAGACTATTTAAATATATATAAATATAATAATATATTATATTTATACGTACTCCGTTTTTAATGAAACTTGGTCGACTCGTAGAGAAAAATAAGATCATCTCAACGGCATATTTGAAATTTTATAAGATGTTATATTTAAAATGTTATAAGAGAAAAATAAAATAAGCAGCTGAATTAATTATAATGATATAATAATATTATTATTAAAAAAATAATTAAGCTAGCAGGCGCACAGGTTTAGTTCGATGCAACGCCCGGTTCCACGAAATGACGTCGTTTTTCTATTCTACTAGAACTCTTCTTTTTTTTTTAATGGAGAGAGATAAAGTTGCAGAAGTGCTTGGAAGTACCGTTTGCGGAACCTCAATATCCACCGGTCGCTTGTGAACCGTCGCGTACTGCCCAGAGCAATAGCATGATAAACCAAAAAGTCTACTGTGCGGGTGCTAAGACTAGGCGAAGAACCCAAGTAATGCATAAGCAAGCTCATCTCCTTCGTAAGCACATATAGGGTATCGAGCTGGTTTTCAATGCGTAATCTCAGCATTCAATGTGTTGAGAGATAGAGCTAGCCTATTCGTTATGGGGAATCAATGCTCCGGGCCAAATAGAGCTTACCTACGTGATATAATAATAATATTATCAAAAAAAATAATTAAGCTAGCAAGCAGGCATGTCAATTTTGCCTCCCACATCGCCTGCTTAACTTTTTCACCTGCATGCTTGCTTTCTTATAAATAGACACCTTAAGGTTGAATTTAGATTATAAGTTTTCTTGAGAATGCTCTAGTATAAAGAGAATCCCGAGTAATCGATACCCGTTGGGTATTGTTATTAGTCGTTTTTGGAGCTCGGGTAGGAGCGCAAGTAGGGAGACTCTACATCAAATTGCCGTAGATAGTTTTAAGGTATGTTCTCGTTTAAGTTTATGTCAAGTTAATTATTATTTATTTTAGATTTTAGATTATTATTATTATTAAGAGTAGTTTTAGTATTATTAGTATTATTATTTTAGGCTTTAGGGTTATTGTTAGTGGTGGGTTTTGGGTAGCCTAGCCTTAGTTAGGCATGGACTGATCACCCATGCTTAAACAAGGCAGCATAAACCAATATCCAACCATTACAATAACTAGTTAGTTGTATCATTACCTAACCTAGGATTACTTAAACTGTATCAGAACCTAGAGATATTACCAGATTGTACTAGAAAAGGTTATCAACTGTTAAGCAACTGCTAAACAGTGAGTTCTCTGAACTGTTTTCTAAAATGGGATGTGATTTTTGATAACCGTAATAATTGAAGAATGACTATCTATAGTATCTGTGATATGTGGCAATGCTTGATAGGATGTGATACAAGTGTGTTGGAATAGTGTTTTAAGTGTCTAAACGTTAAATATTACGTATGATTATTCGTTTTTATGCATGTGATTGAGTGAATAGGTTAACTATGAGTTGGAAGTGATTTTGTAGGTAAAACAAGCAAGTTGGAAGCTTACATGGTGAAACAAGGCATGGAAGGGTCAAGAAACAAAGTTTCAAAGTGCAGCAGAAAGGCTTCCAGCGTAGCCTACTGTAGCCACCGTAGGCTACGCCAGCCCAAGAAAAAAATCAGTAGAAAGCCCCTAAGCGTAGGCTACGGTGGCCACATAGCCTAAGCCAGGGCACTTTTTGAAAACTATAAAAACGCGTTTTTGTTATGTTTCAGCCACCACTTGCCCCCCCCCCATTCGACCTAAATCGATTTGAGACGAATTTGGGAGTTTCTAGGCTGAAATCATCATTCCAAGTCTCAAAAACAAGATACAATCATCCGGAATGCAAATCAACAATAGTTTTGAAGATCATTCAAGAACGATGTGCGGCTAATCTTCTCGTGATCTACTTCGGGTATTAGGTTTTGTGTGATTAAGTTTTTGTTTATGTTTAACTTTGTTGGGATTAAAATTTAGAACCTGTTAAGTTCTTCTATAAGTTTAACTTGTGTGTTGGTTACTTAAACAATGATTTTGGAAAACTTTTATTTGAATATCATTTAATCTTTTGAAAATTATATGATTGCAAGTTTTGGTTTTTAATTGAATTGACATTGTGTATTAAGACCTATTAAGTCTTGATTATCGATCTCACTTAATCATCACATGTACAAAATCCCTATTAAGAATTTTCCATGAAGTTAAATTAAATAATTACTGAAAACCGAACCTAGATTCGAAGTGGATTACTCTTTCTTATAATCGTTTTCTTAACCAAGTTTGATTATTTCCAATTTGTTTTCTTAGTTAATTTGTTAATTATTACAAAAATTCAATTTCACAGCCAAGAGGCAATAGTTTAATTAATTTAAAATTTGGTTATTTGTTTTCATATAAATCAAAGTACAACACACTAACCACTAATTCCACGAGGATCGACAACCCTACTTACCCTAACTAGTTTAAGGTGAATAGGAACACATAATTTAACATCTTATTTGATTGATACTTCGACATCGATCAGGATGCTTGAGGGCTACTTGTATGATTTTGCTTTAGCCAGTGGAGTTTGTATACATAGCCTGGTTATGTGAATTTATATTATGCTTACTTTGTTCCTATCTGTTTTCCATTGTATGCTTGATGGAATATTCAATATCAATATGTATTGAATTTTGAAGAATTCTATGTTCATGAACTCACAAGCTTTATGCTGAGTCCCAAATCTTTTATTTTTGGACACACATCATAGGTGCCAAATGATTGCAGTATGTGGAGATTACGGGTTAGCTTATGAGAAAATAGAGATCTAGAGCAGTAATTGAAGATTTGAATCTCTAGTTAAATTGATGTAATGTATTATCTAGTATGCTATTTTGATGACCTATTGTTGGGGTCATGCAAAAACCTAATTAACCTAGTAGCTAGGGTAAGTCATGTATCGTATCCACGGGAAGCATGTGGTTAGTGTTACACGATTTGTTTGATTATTAAACTAAGTTACTAATTTGGAAAACTGAACTACTGTCTTTTGACTGTAAATGGATATGGATGAGATTAACTAAAAAGATTACTTTAATAAACAAAACAAAACTTAGACTTGGTTTGGAACTATTGAGATGAAAAAGATCACAACCAGGTTTCAGGAATGTAATTGAATATATGGCTTATGTTTTACCCGATCTTGAAGTTACATAGACATAACTTGTTTATCACATATGTTGAAAGGTAATTACAAACTTGATAACCAATTATGTAAATTAACTAGTAAACTAACTAATGCCATAATCTAGAAACTTTGTTCGTAATCACCAATTAATGATAATAACCTAATTATCATTCAATGGTTAACAATATAAAACTGATAACTTGATAAGCAATAATCAACTCCACTAACAAGAATCTTTAATCAACACATGATTCAAAGCACATAAACAAAAGAAAGTTACTAAACAATCAAAGTTCATGTATTGACTAGGTAAAACACAAGCATGCATGATCCAATCACAAACCGTCCACCCGGGGATGATCACGGGTGGTTTATCCTTGCATCTTTATCATAATCTCTTCAATCTTCAACTTGGGAATATAATCCTTGATCAATTGATGATTAAAGAGAGTTCCAAAGGCTCCAGATAGTCTAAAGATTCATTCTTGGGGTTGGAGGCAAGTCTCCCTTCGAAACCCTAATGTTTGGGTTTAAATAGGTTTTAAAATTTGAAACAATCCTCAAAATATTACGTTAGACTGTAACTTACGGCCTATAGGTCGTAAGTTACGGCCTACCTTCAACCAGACGGCCAAACCTCCTATCTTACGGGGTTCCAGACGGACTTAGTACAGGGCCGTAAGTTACGGCCTCAGGCCGTAGCTTATGGCCTCCCTGCAGTTTGCACAGTTTTCTTTATTTTCAGCACCTTTCAAACCATAGTCTTGCTATCCTTTGTATCTTTCTCAAATAATGTCCGTTAAGCTCCATTTAACCTACATTACAAACACGTAACAAAGTAATACCATTTGATACATAAAGGATACTAAAAAAGTAATATTATGATACATGCATGCATTATACCCAATTATCAGATGTACAGTATGCTATGATGTTAATCAAAGTTAGACTTCCACTGAATTTAGATTAATTTAGATTACTATGTGTTCTGTATATTTGATGCGTAACGCTCCCCAGGGTGTGCCTTGGGAGGCGGGCGTTACAAGTTGGTATCAGTGCTATAGTTTAAGTGAATTAGTCATTATCAGTTAGTGTCTAAACTTAAACTAAGTTGACAAGACTACGCAGGTTGCCAAATAAACCAAGTAGCATTATGACAGATAAGAGGAGTTAGATATGTGTTAAGTGTATAATAGAAAATAACTAGAACACTTGAATAATGTAAAAGGCTAATCACATTTAGCAAATGTCATTAAGAATTTACTTTTTAAATTGTATTTTGATTTGTTAGCTGTTATGTTTGCCTAAACTTAAGAAGTAGATTGGTAGTGTTAACTAGACATTGTTGAAGGCGTACACTTCTAGATAGTCTCATGTCAATTAGTCTAATAGAACAATAGTGACCATACAAAGTAATTTACAATTAATTATAGTTAAATAAATTATAGAATTAGATGATTAAGTAAGCAAGTGAAGGCGAATGCCCAATAAGGATGTCACTCAAATTTAGACGTTGCATTATGATACATAATTAGGGAAAGCTAGTATATTCGTATAAGGTAATTGAAGATTATGCGTAGATTTTTATAATGGTGAATTTACAATAATACATTCATCTTAATAAGATTGCACCATGTTGATTAATGCTTACGTCTTAATGGTGATGTGACAACTCCATATGATAAGTATTAGTGATCAAATGGAATAGAACATAGGAGCTAGATGGACATTATCAAGATACTTAAATATTGTATTGGTATTCAACAAGAATGTTATTCGATAAGAAAAATATAAAGTGATGAATAGTGTATTGAGAAAGGATAATAGCCTAAATGTGGAATTAGTATCAGTATGACCCGAAAGTGAGTAGAATGCCAAGGTATCCGAATGTAGAATGAATATAGTAACTGTAAATGTACAATAGATACAAGGAAAATACAAAACTTTGTACTCAAGTTGTCAACATTATCACTGCCACCTCAACCAAATCTAATCCTGTGAAAGTAGGAAATAAATATAGAGAAGTTTTCTCATTATCTACAACAAAGATCGTAGACAAAGAAACTAGAAATAGAAAAATAAGTACAAAAGCATTCTATAAATTGTTTATGACTTGCAACCCTTCAACTTTGGTAACAAGGGATCTATAGAGGCACATGAGTGCTGAAGTCAAATAAAAGTTGCCTTAATATTTATGACTACATATAACCAATTAGATCTAATTCGCAGTATATCATTTCAATCAAAAGATTACATTTATGTGAATAAAAGCTTAGTATAACTATCTTTAGGCCATATATGAATTAAGAAACTCAAGCTTTACACCATACCTTCATAAGTAGAATGACTAATGGGAGACAAAAGATATATTTGACATCATTAAGAATTGTATGATAAGCTTGAATGGTAACTGATTCCTATTGACTTGATACCTATAGAAACCAAAAGAATTAAGGTATTAAAAGAATTGACTAGCAAACCCTCAACCAAGTATAAGTCACGTCTGACAGAAGAATGGTATAACTTAGATGGCCTAAAAAAAGACTGGTAGTATCCTATAACAGAGCAGAAAACATTATCACTATGACTCAACTCCATAAATTTTCATGAAAATGATACATTATTGATCTAGCATATGCCATGACCACTGTGAAGAAACAAAAGGTTTGAAAACATACCTAAGATCAATTTTAGAGCATGATATGATCCCTATAAATTATTGGTGATGCTATTCGAATTCACCAATGAACTTGAGATATTCATGGATCTTATGACAAAATTTATAAACCTTACTTGGATAATTTATTATCATCTACTACGATGACATTCTGATATATATTCTAAGGATAGAAGAGATCACGAGGATCATCATAGAGAAATCCTAGATTGCATAAGCAAGAAAAACTTTACGCTAATTCTTACAATATAAATTTTAAATATGTAAAGTTTAATTCTTAGGCCATATGTTCAATGAGTAAGACAAATAAGTATCACATGCTAAGAACTAGCAATTAAGAAATGAGAAAAAAAATCCTACTTGATTTTGAAGTTTTTGGGATTTGAAGATTATTATTGGAGATTTATTTAAGTTTTTCTAAACACTAGTGAAAATGAAAGGAATTGTTAAGTAACTACAACTATGATATACGATGTATGATTCCGGTTTCAATCAAACCTAATGACTGCATTAACTCGGTCCGCAGACGAAGCCTTATAGAATGTATGATTCCGGTTTCAATCACCACGCAAATAAACAAATGTGATGGGTTTCTCAAACCAATAGATCTACCATTGTTACCGTGTTGCATAAATTAATGAGTTGTTTCATCTAGTTTATCTAACTATGCACATATAATTACAAGTCATAACATAGCTTGTCTTGAATTGAATTTTGAAATATAATAGCATTGAATAATGATAATTGAATAAAATCACATGATTTCCCAAAAAAAAAAAAAACATATGAAAATGAGCTATCAATACTCACTTGATAATCGAATGTTGTTTGGAAACGATAAAATGCTAGACTTGGCACCAAAAGTTTCTTATGGTTCAACCTAAGGTTTGGTGTCCCTTTGTTAGAATAATAATGGTTCAACCTAATGCTAGATTATATCCTCTTCTTATTCTTATAAACCAATCACATGTATTTCTTTCACTTGATAATCGAATGTTGTTTGGAAACGATAAAATGCTAGACTTGGCACCCAAAGTTTCTCATGGTTCAACCTAAGGTTTGGTGTCCCTTTGTTAGAATAATAATGGTTCAACCTAATGCTAGATTATATCCTCTTCTTATTCTTATAAACCAATCACATGTATTTCTTTCATTTTACAGTTATGATCATATTAACTTACTATTTATGAGTTCATGACAAAAGGGTTTCTTGAAGAAGCTTATACAGTACTTATTATCTGGTTTTGGCTAAAGAAATAAAATTACAAACCATATATAACACATTACACATGCGTCCATACCATCACACACTTTACTTGTGCTTTAAGCCAATGTACTACAACCAAAATCCCCATGTGAGCAATCCAATCGGATAGAAAAACCTTTTCCAAAAAGATAAAGTTACAACACACTATATATCTACCCTTTTACCTTTTGATTATTTTATACATACGTACTTCCACATCTTCAATTTGTCAAAAACTAAAGTGCAATCAAAAGAGTTCTATAATTGCTAACGAGCAGCCGTAGTACAAACTACAAAAGTTAAGTGTAGTACCACTGGTACTACACTCCATCTTTTCATATTTAAACCTACACCTTCAACCACCGTAACTCACCAGAAATGAGAAAACGATAACTAACGCAACGATGATGCACATGACGTTCTATTGGGGCACCAACGTCACACTATTAATCGACTCATGGACCACCGACTCATGGTTCAGTTACATGCTCACATTAACAGTGTGTTTCATCTTCTCCGTGTTCTGGCAGTTCATGGAGGATCTCCGGCTCCGACTGAGGGTGCTTTCGACGTCGTCGGGCATCGCGGTTGAGGATGCTCCTCTAATTTACGGGAAGTTGTTGTGTGGTGGTGGGCGAACGAGGTTTGTTGGAGCTGTGATGTTTGGGGTGAACTCCGGGATGAATTACTTGTTGATGCTGGCGGTGATGTCGTTTAACGGTGGTGTGTTGGTGGTGGTTGTGGTGGGGTTGGGGGTGGGGTATTGGTTGTTTAGGAGTGGTGATGATGAACAAGTTATGGTGCTTGAGGATACTTGTGCTTGTTGTTGACCTAATTTGCTGTTGAATTATGGTTTCTATGATCATGAGACTATGAATACATATAGCTTACTTAATCACAGTGAAACAATCGGAGATATATGTGTGTATAAATGTAAAATATGCATGAATGTACGGAATGATGTTGTCTCTCTTTTCTCTTTTGATAGAAACTCAAAAACTACACCATAAATTACTCTCTACCAGATTAAATATAATTTATGTTTACTCTAGATAGACTAATTTGCCTATTACCATCGGGTTACAACATAAGTAGGTAATGATGTTATTCTCTAGAGGTGCACATTTTCGGTATTTTTTTCCCAAATAGGTTCAAACACGTTCGGCTTGGGGCAATGACGGTCAAAACCTGTTTTTGGTGAAAATGGTTCGGGTTCTAAGCAGTTTTTTAAGTGAAAATTGATTGGTTCGGTTTGAAACCAGGTTTTATCCTGTAATTTGGCTTTGGTTTAGACCGGTATCGAAAGAACAACTTACAAAGTGGCTATGAACTAACGGTTTGAGTGTTTGGTTCAACCCGGACATGTTTCAATATCAATTTGGGTTCAGTTTTCAAATAGGTTTTGTTATTTTGCCCACCTCTAATAATAATCCTTATTCACTTGCAACAGTCTCTAATAATAATCCTCATCACTTGTAATAGTCGTCGGAATATCATCAAACTTTGTCGCTTGTTATAAACTATAAAACTAAAATGACTTTTAAAGTTGAAAAGGAAACAAAAAAAAATCACATAGATCTAGGCATTTATATATGTATATATAATTTAACTATTTCATGATTATGTGTGTGAACAAACATACGTCTATAAGTTTTCTATACTATAAGAGAATGCGATGGGGCATTTCAAGTCATTCACAATCTAAAGATAACTCATGTTGCTAGAAGTGTGATGCTCCCGGACAAATATGATGAGACGTTGCGGTCTAATCACCGCTAACACATTGATGTTACATCAGCAATGATTTAGTACTACACCGTTGGTACAACTACCTAATAAAGTACACGCAACACATCTCTATGAGTCTATCTTAAATCATATTATCATATCAAGTATCTCAGACGCGTGATCATGTAAAAAGTTCAAGGAGTCCGATTGCATGTAAATGTATCAGCTTTCAAGTTTGATCCATCTTCAGGTTCAAGATGACGAGTATATATATAAGAATAGTCATATTCCATGGTATAAACAAGATGTTGATATTAATAATCAAATACACGTTTAGGAATGCTCGATCTAAAAGAATATATTCAAGAATATTCCAAAAGGCTGCGTTAACTTCCTAATAAGAAATAAATAGGTAGTACTGATCTGTACTATACAACTTGAGGAATAAGAATGTGTACCTAGTGTTTAGTTATTTCCCAATAACTGAAGTATAATTAAGGGTTTAGTTATTTGGACGCTCCAATCTTTTAAATCAACACCTGGGTGTCCTATACATCGCGTATGGGTCCATACGTCGCATATAGGGTGCAAAAACATTCCTTGACATGCCACCCTATACGCAGCGTATGGACCCATACGCCGTGTATAGGGCAAAAAAACATTCCCTGACATCAATCTATCAGATGAGGTGTCATTCCGATGTCGGCGGAGGTCATACGTGGCGTATGGCTTCAATTTTTTTTCCTTAACACACTTGGGACACATGAGACACCTATACGTCGCGTATAGGCCCATACGCGGCGTATAGATTATGAGCATTTATATTTTTTTTGTTATTTTTACATATATTTTTTGAAATAAACAAATAAATTTACGTCGACTATATTTATGTTATGTGTATAGGGCAAAAAACATTCCCTGACATCAATCTATCAGATGAGGTGTCATTCCGATGTCGGCGGAGGTCATACGTGGCGTATGGCTTCAATTTTTTTTTTCTTAACACACTTGGACACATGAGACACCTATACGTCGCGTATGAGGCCCATACGCGCGTATAGATTATGAGCATTTATATTTTTTTTGTTTATTTTTACATATATTTTTTGAAATAAACAAATAAATTTACGTCGACTATATTTATGTTATGTTTGTAACTTGTTTAACTGACAATTTTAAATCGAATATTTTTAACTAACCGATAAAACATATAAGACAAACATTCATATTAACTAAACAATCGAGATAACAATACAAAAATTAATATAAAATGATAATAGAAATAACAAAGTTTTTAAATACATAACAAAATAAAAGTTACAATGATAGTAATAATATAAAAACTACGGCGAGTCTGGGTAATGTCGAGACGGTGGCAACTCCGGAGGATCAATACCAGTAGCACGTGCTCGCGCAATCTCGAGCTGAACGTGCCAATCCATATGATCCTCAACTTGATCTAGCCGACGACCCTGCTCCTGTAAACTCACAGCAACCTCCTACATAAATGTCTCCATACGTGCAGGCAGCCTCACATCTCTGTAAATATGTCAAGAAAACTGTGGTTGAGATGGAGGCTGATGTGCTGGCGGCTGGTCGTGCTGCGGATGATCATGTGGGAGATGCTCCTGCTGCTGCTGCGGATCATCAACGCCGACCTGCTGAACAGGTGCAGGCTGCCAGATCTCCCCGGGTCGAATAGAGAATCGTATGCCACCCGAAAACTGGCGTATAATCGCTGTCGAATACGTATGACCTCTAATCCACCGGCTCGATCGGGGAGGAGATACTTCGCAAGATACCGAGGAAGATAACCAAAAGCTCGGCAATCACCGTGATGTAAGCGCCCCGTACACCGCTCCTCCGCTCTTGGAGATATATAATACAAAGCAAAATACTCCCGCCAACCATCTCGCCAGGTTGCACCTGGTTCTCGTAAGCAAACAGTACAAGTAAAATAAGTCGTGAATTGTACACCACTCCCGACTCTTACCACGTTCCGTGATGGATGTGGCGATCATGCGATGTAAGTAACTGATGAGATGATCTCTAATGCTAGTGACCCTGCCTTTAGTCCTCTGAAACGGACCTCTGGCAATCTTAGGCCACCAATCTCTCAATCGAATCTCCTCAATCTCAGTAATACCCTCGGTGAATAGAGGGGTAATGGTCTTCGGCTCAAAGTAAAGTCTCGAGAGAATGACAAACTACTCAATGGACATCTGATTGAATGTCCATATAACCTAAACGAATCTCAGACTCATCTCCTCCTCCATCTCATTAGGATGAATATAAGTAAAGGTGGATAAAAACTCCACCGTCAGCTCTCAGTAAGAAGGCAGAGCGCAGTCTCAAACAAACTACTCCATGGCGTATCGTGTTCGATAATACCAGCAAGTCTATCGCACTCTCCGAGCTCGGCCATCACCTCCCAGTCGATGGCTTTTTGATGGCCGATCTTCATACGTACGAATTTCGAGCACTTCACATTCTCAATGGACCCGAGCTCAAACTGTAGCCAAGTATGATTGGCAATATTGTCAACAACGTCAGCCTCAATCTCTGAATCGGAAGACATATTTGCATAAGAAAACGAATATAAATATATATAATGATTTTAAAGCATAAGCTGTGTATGGACTCCTAGTCACCCACCCACCCTATACGCAACGTATAGCCCTAGCCGCGGCATATAGGGGTCCCACGTATAAGCTGCGTATAGCCCACTAGCTCATCGAGTAATAAAAATTCTTGTGATGTTTCAAATGATACTTTCGTGTTCTGATTTTCATAACAAGAGAGAAAGTTTATATTACTTTGTTGCGGGTCGTAACTTGATTCTCGGCAAAAGTCGAATTCATCATCGGGAACATACGACCGGTTTAAATCTGGCAATAGTGTCTCGTAAGAAGATTGAATGTACGAATCATCTTGATTACTATCCGCCACGTACGAAACGCTTGAATATTCATTTGGATATTCACCAAAAACTAGTTACCATCCCAAAACGACGTAGCGAACGAATGAAAACGTATGATATTTTGAGAGAAACATACGTTTGAGATTTTCACAATTTAGAGAGATCGAATGCGTTTTTATATATTTCAAAACGAATCTTGTGTCCCGTCAAATTTGAATCTTGTGTCCTGTCAAATTTGACTGAAATTACCTATACGTGGTGTATAGACCCATACGTCACGTATAGGTTATTCGTCTGACACCTATACGCGGCGTATGGGTCCATATGCCACGTATTCCACGAATGGCACTATACTCTGCGTATATTCGTACCATATACAAACTGTTTTTATAGTACGTCTGGTACCTATACGTGGCGTATGGACCCATACGCCACGTATAGGTTGTTCGCTGACACCTATATGCGGCGTATGGACCCATACACTGCGTATAAATGTCAGGCGTACTATAAAGCAATCTTTTACGAAGCGTATTGCACTATACGACATGTGTGATTTTTTTTAAAGAAAATAGGGTTTTGTGGTTCAACTATTTTTTCAAAATAAATTTTCAGGTAACTATAACTCTTACTTCATTATGTACATACTTACGTACACATAAATGTCTTGATTACTATAATCATTCAACTAACTCGTGTTCCACGTACTACTGGGTTATTATAAAAAATCTTGAAAATTGTTCAAGTTAATCGTAACCGACGCTACATCGATGGAACCCGAGTCAGTTGAACATTCTTAATTATCCAATTCAGATATATGTATATATGTATAAATACTTAGTGAAATAAGATAAATGTTTTACCGAGTAAATTATGTACCAGAAGAAAAAAAAAAATTTAAACCACATAACACTAATTTCTTGCGATATATGTTTTTGAAGAAATTAAACGTATGATTACTATCAATCACTAAGATCAAATGTTACCTCCGGAGAAACGAATAGGTTTTGAATAAGATGGCATTCGTTTTATATCCACTCCGTTTATATAGTAACGAAAGGAATCTTGCGTCGCGTCAAATAATTCGAAATCAAACGTTCGGTGTAAATAAAGCAGGCTATAACGCATCGTATGGCACCATACGCCGCTTATAGCCTATGGCGTATGGGTGAAGGGTGTAGGTCCACCGACACCTATCACGTCGTATGGCCCCATACGCCGCGTAGAGGTGTCGGTGTACCTACACCCTTCACCCATACGCGACAGGGCTATACGCAGCGCATGGTGCCATACGACGCGTATAGTCATGCTGAATGATTGATTAGACTTACTCCAGTTTTGTCGTCTGAAAAAGACTATACGCGGCGTATGGAGCTATACGAGGCGTATGAGCTATACGAGGCGTATAATGTGAACTTTCGTATTTTTTTTCTTGTTAATTATTTGTTAATTTCCGTTATCTCTTGCATGTGTTTATGGGGTTATTAATACAAATACAATGGCTTATTTGTAATGTATCAATCTTGATTTTATTAGTATTTTTCTAACTTGGTTCGTTATTAATAATCAAGTTAAAAATAAAATAGATAACAAAATAATAATATGATAAATATAAAATAATAATAATGATAATAATAAAAATAGTGATAATGATAATAATAATCCTAATATTTGGTAACTTACAAATAAATAAAATATAAAAAATTATTTATTAAAATTTAGAAAACTTGTATTTAAATAACTTTGGGCATAAATAATAACTTACCAACTGTAGGAACCAAAGGGTAAAATATTAAAACCAAACCCACCTCCCCCCCCCCCCATTTTTTCCGACCACTGCTCCGGCCGAACTTCCGGCCACCCCAAAACTTAAGTTTTAAGACCCCAATCGAGTCATTCGACCGTGGAACTGTTTCGAACCCACATATGAACTTAATTTGTTTTAATCTCGGTTTGATTAGCCCTGTGAACCTGTAACCGAAAGCTTCACGAAACAAACCCGCTTAAACCCTTAAACTATGTTTATCAATGCAATTAAACCTGTACAAACGTTCATCTAATCATATCAAAGTTACTGGTATGATTAATTACATTTATAACAGCCTTTAACCCAATCAACATTCACCCATAGCCTCCGATTGTAAATTAATCTTATTAGACTCGAATCGGTTGTCATTGAGGTATATAAACAAAGGGGAAAACTTCAAATCGACTTTTTTAAGCTCTCTGCACTGTTAATTTTACCAAAACACACACACACACACATCACAATTTGATCCGACAACCATCGCGACACTAGCGTGAGTCGTATACATCGAGTCCATAATCAAATCAGGTAATTCAACTGGGTGTTACATTCGGTTTTACATGAGAAACAAAAGCCCCATGGTTAATTCCATTATCGGCTGCGAATTCAAGGTCAATTGAATCAATTTTGAAGTTAGGGTTCTTAGTGGATTTGGGGGAAATTTTCTGAAATAGCTTATAACATTTGTTTTGTGTTTTCAAGACACCAGTTAGGGCTTGGCCCACCGGTTAAACGCATATGAGTGATAGGCAGAGGGCCCGAGTTCGAACCCGAGACCCTGCTATATTTTTTCTTTTTTTTAAATCTGTTTTTTTTTTTAAATAAAAAGTGTTTATCTTATTATAATAAGCCTCTAAATTTTTAGTTAACTCGTATCGTTACGTTCCCACTAATAAAGCCAAATAATAAGAATGCATATACTTATCAAATTTATTCAACCAAGAACCCGACTACAATTGGAAATCTAGCCTCGTGTTCATCTTTTGACCCTGTACTTAATTCTAAATCTTGGAACGTACATTTTTAGGCCAATTGTGGACATCATTGGAATTACCTTATTCTTATTTTTTCCTTGCACGCCTATATCATGTGAGTTTTCCACCCATTTTATATTATTTCACACATTTGGGTGAACATGTTAACCTTATTAAAAGCCCATTGTAAATACGTTTATACTCTTGTAACACTCGTGTAATTCATTTTATATTTTGGCATGGTATTTTGGATTCTTGTAACTATTATGTGATCAACACTTGTAAAATACAATCATTAACTATTGCTAGCCTAGCGACGTCATAGATCTATGGGCCTGCAAGCCTATTTGGTGCTAAGCCGAGGTAGGTTATTGCGGCTCCTGGTGACGTATTCTTGATCACATGGGAAACCAAGTATACTTAGTCTAATCGTATATTTTTGTTGTGGCCAATATGTCAAGGTTTGATTGTTATATTTTTGTGTATCCATTCATACTTGCATTATCTTTTAACCTATAACATGAATTGTCATCTTAATGTTTTATATATTTATGTATGTTCACCTATGGAAACTCACCAACATTATATATGTTGACCGTATTTTTAACATGTTTCAGGTATGATCCCGCTTAGTATTACTCTTGAAGACTTGTAAACATCTCGGATTGGACCTAGAGAATAATAAAGGACATATTTTGTTACTTGATGCCAAATTAAACTTATGTTTTAGTGTTGGTTTGTTTTGAGACTTATGATTTATAATTATGTATGTTATGATTTGTATTTAATAATATTTACACTTTGAATTAGTTTTATGTGGCATGAACAATCTTAATCCTCACACTCTCAACGTTTTCGCCGTAAGGTTGGGGTGTGACATATAAACACCACGACAACGACTGAAGCGACATGGAATGTTAGGCATTTATTGGGATACCTATACGTCGCGTATGGACCCATACGTGACGTATAGGTGGGTGTCGATTTATCCTGGGGTGTCCCTATATTAGGACCCATAATTAAATTGTGATTCGGAGTATCATGATTTACCTTTTTAAGAAAATTTAATGGTGTGTGTAACCGAGTTCCAAAATGATAAAATAATGATAAATCATATATAATTACTCAAATATTGTCATTGAAGGAATAAAGATGACCTAACAAAAACGAAGAAGAAACGAGTAAAAGTCAATTTAAAAAAATATATATAATTACTCAAATATTAGAGGGCACCGCGGTTGAGGATGCTCCTCTAATTTACGGGAAGTTGTTGTCTGGTGGCGGCGGAGGGAGGTTTGTTGGAGCTGTGATGTTTGGGGTGAACTCCGGGATGAATTAATACTTGTTGATGCTGGCGGTGATGTCGTTTAATGGAGGTGTGTTGGTGGTGGTTGTGGTGGGACTGGGGGTGGGTTATTGGTTGTTTAGGGGTGGTGATGATGAACAAGTTATGGTGCTTGAGGATACTTGTGCTTGTTGTTGACCTGATTTGCTGTTGTGTATGAATGCATGTGTTGAGCTTAATCATTGAGAAACAATCGGAGATATATCATATATGTGTGTGTAAATGTAAAATATGCATGAATGTATGGATCAAAAGATGTTATCTATTTCTCTTTTATTTCTTTACTTAATATAAAACATATAATATATACTATAAATTACTTTCTATCAGGTTAAATATAATATGTGTTTACTTTGAATAGACTTTTTCTTTTAACATCGGGTTACCACACAAATGGCTAATGATGTTATTCTCTAGAGGTACACATTTTCTATGCTTTTTCCCGAACACGTTCGACTGGGGCAACGGCAGTCAAAACACGTTTTTGGTGAAACCGGTTGGGGTTCAAATAAGTTTTTTAAGCGAAATGATCGGTTCGGTTTGAAACCAGGTTGTATCCTGTAATTTGATTTTTGACATTTTTTGAAAGAGCAAGTTACAAATCGGCTATAAACTAATGGCTTGAGTGTTAGGTTTTGACCCAAACAGGTTTCAATATCAATTTTTGTTCAGTTTTCAAATCTAATTTTTTTTATTTTGCCTACCTTTAATAATAATCCTTAATCTCTTGCAAGAGTCAGAAGATCATCAAACTTGGTCGCATGCTATAAACTAACAAACTAAAATAACTTTAGAAGTTGAAAACAAAATTAGAAAAGATCACGTAGATTTAGGCATTTAAATATGTATGTATAATTTATTTATTTTATGATTATGTGTGTGAACACACATCTATAAGTTTTCTATACTATAAGAGAATGCGATGGGGTACGAGCATTTCAAACCATTCACAAAATAAAGATAACTCATGTTGCTAAAAGTGTGATGTGGTCTAATCACACGCTAACGCACAATGCTACATCCGCAATGCCTTAGTACCACACGTATGGTACAACTACCTAATAAAGTACGCGCAGCACATCCCTATGAATCTTTGTGTTAACTCATATTATTATATCAAGTATCTTGGACTTGTGATCATGTGTAAAGTCCAAGGAGGCCGATTGCATATAAATGTATCAAGTTTTATGTTCGATCCATGCATGTTCAAGTTCAAGATGAGGAGCATATATATAAGAATAGTCATATTCCATGGTATAAACAAGATGTTGAAATAAATAATCAAATGCACGTTTAGGAATGTTCGATCTAAAAGGATATACTCAAGAATATTCTTAGTGTTTAGTTATTTTCCAATAATTGAAGTATAATTACTTTCTGATTCGGGGTATCATGATTTACTTTTTTTAAAGGGGTAAGTGTGTATAACAGAGTTCAAAATGATAAGATAATAATAAAGCATTTATAATTACTTAAATATTGTAATTGAAGGATCAAAGATGAGCAAACAAAAACGAAAGAAAATGTGTAAAAATCAATTTATGAAAAGAGCGGTTGATCATCTTTAACAAAATTAGCTTACAACTGTTATCACATAAGAGCATTCACAATAGCTTCATTTTCGTTCATCATATATCTCTTAAAAATTTCATTCATTTTCTAGAAATCTCTCACATCTTTGTTATATCTATCCTTATTTGAATTCAATTATACTTAAATAATCTCTTTTTTTGTTATTTGTTATCTCTCTTTTACGCAAACCCACTAATAAAAATTATAAAATGATAGATATAGGGAATGATAGTGACCCTCAAATATAAAGAATCATTATGGTTTCCCCTAAAAAGTTAGAGGACGAGACACCTAATGTAGGAATCAAACTACATGTTTTTTTCTAGAATTTGTTTTAAAATAGGTTAATTTTGAAGTTTCACGTGGTTTTTAGGATGATCTCTTGATGTTGTGTTTTTAGCTGTTTTGTTAGTTGAGATAGCAGAACTGTCTGACATGGCACACCATCCCTGCAAGCCTTAAGACTTTGTGATGAGTTGATATGTGAGGTGGACACTTACGCAGACTTACGCTAGTTGAGATAGCAGAAGTTCCTATTTTTATATTAACAAAATATTATTTTTCTCTAATTATATATGATCTGGTTGTCGAAACTCGATCAAAAACAAGTTAACATATCGGTTTTAGCTACCTTTATTACGTAAGGGTAAGTAAGATCGTCTCCACAGGGAATATGTGGAAAGTGTTTAACAAATACGACTCGATTAACTTAAAGACACAAACTTTATAATTAAAAATTGGAACTTTAAATGAATTAATGAGCACACATGCATAAAGCAAAGAACTTTGAAGCTAATTTAGTTAAATAATGAAAAACGATTACTTTCGGGTTTCTAATTCTGCCAGATCAACAATTGATACTTTTGAATTAGGGTTTGTAAGAACGTGACCTTAAGATTTCAGCTTTTAAATAAAGTGACAACAAAAGAACAAGCTTTTAAGATTCATTCGTTCACAATATTACCAATTTACCTATATCACATTGTCTACTTTTCTTAATATGCTCACGATGCAAGAAAACCAAAAACTGATAATCAATCAAACAACTTTATTTATAAGCAAACCTTTTTAATCAATCAAAACATAATAATCCATTCAATCACTCCATGTTTATTACAAAAAACCTAATCAAAACATACCACATATCTCACTTAACAAGAATCGTACTTCCGGACGCAATCACAAAAAGCCTAGCCACGTATCATCTTCATTATGCCTTCGATCTTGAATTGGAGAATGTTTGTAGATGATTTGAGGAGCCTTGGAACATCAAAAATCACCTAAGGTTCGTCATTCTTCGTCTCCAAGAAGTTCTCGATCGAATTGGGGTTGATTTGGTTTAAATAAACTTGAAAATCCACAAAATCCAGATGTTGTTAGACCACCGGCGTATCATACGCCCACCGGCATATGATACGCCGCCTCATACGCGGCCCATACGTCCAACTTTCTGTTCCTTTTGTCAAATACACCCACAAATACGCCGCCAATACGCCACCCGGAGTATGATACACCCACACCCGGAGTATCATACGCCGGATCTCTTTCTTGACCTCTTTTTTTTCCATTTTTTGATATTTACATCTTTAGTCCTTCAACTTTCATGTTTTGCTTTTTTTGCCTCAAATTATGCTCTTTTAAGCTCCAAACACCTATGAATCAAAACATTAACAAAGTCATTTGTTCTACGATATTAACGATGTAAAATCAAACATTTAGATAAATTAAACACGAAAATATTGACACGTGTCACATCCCCACATTTATTTTTTGCTTGTCCCTAAGCAAAGATTTTAAGTTACTTTCAAAATTTTGTCATCAAATATGTTCTCCAATACCTTACTAATTCTCAATTCCAGTTCAAGGTCATATCTAAATTCGCATATTTTTTTACATATTTGTCAATTTTGTTCTTTCAAACAAAATCATATTACTTTAAATCTAAATTCATCTAACCGAGCCTAATGGGCCTTTACGTTTTGTTCCCATGATATATCATATTTTCTCTCTATTCATCTAAATTGCATACAAATCAAAAAGATTTTTTTATGGGTTTTTCATTAGGCTTAGGTCAGGGTAGGAATTTAAAGATATAAATGGCTAAAAAGTGATGAAATCCAAAAATTAAGTAAGGTTACCTTCTTGAAGGTATATTATTGATATCAATGTATTTTGTATTGTAAGGCAAACATTGGCCCATTTATGATTTTTTTTTTTACTTTTGTGGGGCACACTAACGTTTGCCCTCTTTTGATTTCTCGCTTTTTGAACGATATGATCTTTTTCAGCCTATATTTTCATATAATTTGAAAACATCCTTATCGGCTTACCGAAGAACGAGGCTTTGGCACTTTGGCCACTTTTTAGCACCTAATCACCTATCCATTCCGGATTTCACTAAAAACAAAACTAGAAGAATAAAAGGCTTCATATTTCACTTATTTTCATCGTATATATCATTGGGTACCAACTTGTTTTTTTTTTGTTTCTAAATATCGGGTATGATCTAAAAAATAAAAATAAAAAGAGGGTTTTAGACTTCTAAGGTTAGATCCTAATGCCTTTATCATCTTTGTGCATAATTTGGTTTCTTGCTTGAAACATTTCATGTGAATTATTCTTTTACTTTGGGAACTTAATGTAACCTATGCATGAAAGATCCTCTTCTAGCTTATTACCCTCGGTTAGATAAATCTAAAGTCTTTTTCCTCTTTTGAAACATAAAAACAAATCTAGCCATAACCAAGAACTAAAAACCATGTTTTAGTAGATAATTAATGATGTGTACTTAAAGATTAAATCTTTACATATTTTTAAGCTTGCTCGGGACATTTTTTTTTTCAAAACTTTTTAATTTTTTCAATTTCTCATATTTGGCACTTTTCTCATTACATTTGTTTCTTTGATTCCCCCATCCCCACACTTAGTATACATTGTCCCCAATGTTTGGTTTTTAAAATAAGAATAAACATTGTGAGAATGAGGTTTTCGGTTAAGATTCAACCACAAACCAAAAGAACGGATTCATTCAATCTAAGTGAGAACAATTACTATAACTACCACTAACTAAATAAAACAAATCACATTAAAACACCAAATAATCAATACAAACAAGATAAGAAAGGAGTACATGAACCTGATCATGATCATTAGTGAAAGCCTGCATTAAATTATTTGTCTCCCCACACTTGAGTGCTTGCGTCTAGTGCATGATTGAACTAACAAAACAAAACAAAGAACATACAAACTAATAATAGAAGTAAAACTCACTTTTGTAGGAATCAAGATTGCATTTAGCATATGCAACAAGCCTTTAAACCTCTCGGTAGACCCGAGTGGACGAGTTGTAGTCTCGTGAGGGTTTATAGTGAACACACTCACAAAGTTCGCTGGTTGCCTCCCGTTAGTGCTAAGTTTAAACTCTTCAGCCGGACTGTACCTGTCACCACTAAGGTGGTCGAAGCCCACATTTTTCTAGCGAGTTTCCAACAAACGCTCGATAATTAACATACCAATTCCATAATTGCTTTCCAATAATTGGCATGTAAAATGAGAAGTTGTTAGGAAGCCACTTCATGATACTTTGTCCAATGTCATGTAATGTCACCTTTCTTTTCTTCATCCTTAAATCCTCATCCTTAACTTTGTAAGTTGAAGTAATACTCAGTCTCTAGTTTTTTAAGAAGTTTCATGTCTTGCTCCAAAAGATTCGTAACTAGTTCTTCCACTGTTTCCCCAGCCATGGTGGATTCAATCTCTAATTCTTCTACAACCTAGGGAAGTAGTGTGGTATTAGTATCCACAACCTCCTCCATTACCTCGTTTTCTAGTGACTCTTCAATCTGGATTTTCATCAAAAACACATCACATTTTATGCTAAGGTAGTGGAGTCGTTGTTGATCTGAAAGTTAGTGTTATGATAAACTTTCATCGATCATGGACAACATCACTTCGAATCAAGCAATCTTTTCATCCTATTCAGATTGATAAGTATATTGAAATTGCTTAACATTTTGGATATCAATAATTTCTTGTTTTTGATAAAGAAACTGACATTGATTCTGATCATAACATTGAGAAGTATTTGAGTGGTTCGAGCATCCATCACAATTTCCTTAATTATGCCTATTAACATCCACGTATGTTGCCTGAGAGTATTCTTAATGATAGTCATTATGATCTTCCTTATAATTTGAGCTTTGTATCATCTCTGGTTCATACTTGTTACAATACAATCTTGCTCAAAGTTGTAGTTCGTCTCTCACTGATAATATCCTTCATAATATGAAGAAGATGCCTCATAGTATGGATAAAATGATGGTACATCATCATAATAAACACCCAACAAATATAATTTTCTTCTCGCATCCTCACACTTTTGCAAGTACTCTGGACAATAATTTTGTATGTGAACTGGACTCTCGCAACCAGTACATCAATAATAAACTTGATTCATGTTTAGTTTTAACTACTTGAGAGTAACCTGTAAGACATAAAACACCTAGCGTAGCACCGCACAAAACAAAACAAAAGAAAGAAAATAAAACCAAAAAAATTTACAAAAAATAACACTTTGCTCACTAATTCTCCGGCAATGGCGCCATTTTGATCTGGTTGTCGAGACTCTATCGAAAACAAGTTAACATATCGGTCTTAGCTACCTTTATTGCATAAGGGTAAGTAAGGTCGTCTCCATAGGGAATATATGGAAAGTGTTTAACAAATACGACTCGATTAACTTAAAGACACAAACTTTATAATTAAAAATTGAAACTTTAAATGAATTAATGAGCACACGTGCATAAAGCAAAGAACTTTGAAACTAATTTACTTAAATAATGAAAAGCGATTACTTCCGGTTTCCAATTCTGTCAGATCAACAATTGATACTTTTGAACTAGGGTTTGTAAGAATATGACTTCAAGATTTCAGCTTTTGATTAAAGTGATAACAAACAAACAAGCTTTTAAGATTCGTTCGTTCACAATGTTACCAATTTACCTATATCACGTTGTCTATTTTTTTTAATGAACTCACGATGCAAGAAAACCAAAAACTGATAATCAATCAAACAACTTTACAAAAACATAATAATCATTCAATCAATCCATGTTTATTACAAAAACCTAATCAAAACATACCACATATCTCACTTGACAAGAATCGTACTTCCGGAAGCAATCACGAAAAGCCAAGCGACGCATCATCTTCATTATGCCTTCGATCTTGAATTGGAGAATGTTTGTGGATGATTTGGGGAGCCTTGGAACACCAAAAATGACCTAAGTTTCATCACTTTTCATCTCTAAGAAGTTCTCGATCGAATTGGGGTTGATTTGGTTTAAATAAAGTTGAAAATCCACAAAATCCGAATGTTGTAGGCCAGTGGCGTATCATACGCCCACCGGCCTATGATACACTGCCTCATACACCGCCCATACGCCCAACTTTCTGTTCCTTTTGTCAAATACGCCCATAAGCCAATACACCGCCCGGAGTATGATACGCCCAAACCCGGAGTATCATACGCCCAAACCCGGAGTATTATACGCCGGGTCTCTTTCTTGACCACTTTTTTTTCATTTTTTGATATTTACATCTTTAGTCCTTCAACTTTCATGTTTTGCTTCTTTTGCCTTAAATTATGCTCATTTAAACTCCAAACACCTATGAATCTAAAGATAAACCAAATCAACTTGTTTTTTGATTTTAATGATGTAAAATCAAGCATTTAGATAAATTAAACACTAAAAATTTTCACACGTGATCAATATACCTATCTTATTACCAAAAAAAACAAACTAATTATTTCTTATATTAAAATGCAACTCTTTTTCTATTGTGATTTTTTGTTTGTATACATTTTGACCATCAAAATCTTTGGTTTGTTAGAGTGTTTGCATTGGATTCCACATGTTTATCCATATAATTATCTAAAAGTCATTACTTTCTCTTCTTTTTTTCAATTAAATAATATTTTTTTTATTTTTTCATTACTTTTTTCTTTCTTCTTCACTCACCACCACTGAAAAATATTAAAAAATTTATAGGGATTGAACAGCGGTTCCACAAATATATAAATGAACAGTAATATTTTCTCCCTTCTTCAGTCACAAACATTCAAAATCATTCCCTATAATATAGCAAACACACTCACATATTTTTAGGTATTATAATGTGAATCCTCTTAGTCACCAATGTTTCAATTGTTTGTTTTAACAAACTTTTAGTAATAACAATAATAAACTTTTTCTGGCATTAAATTGATTTATTTTCATTTTACTTCTGGCAACGTTACGAATCGAATCGATTAAACCCTCATTGTTTTCGATATTGGTATTATCGGAAGCGGAATCAGTATTCACTTTTGTGATTTCCAACGAGCCGCGTAATGTGGGAGATAAACGACCAAACTCTTTGATAGAAAAATTTGTACTAACTTTTTGATATACTAACTTTTTTATGAACACAATTGAACCATTTATATAATAATAAATAGCAATAAATGTACTAACTTTTTATGGTAAAAATGAGTAGAAGAGACGAGGGAGGTTCTTGTTTTTTACATCACAATGTATACTATTATTAATGAAAATAATATTTTGTCAAAATAAAATGCAATATATGTTTAAATATTCATTTCCGCTATCTCAACTAGCGGAGTCAACTTTTTGCCCTAGCAGGAGTGTCCACCTCACGCGTTAACTCATCATAAAGTCTGAAGGCTTACAGGGAAGGGATGCCACATCAGCTAATTCCGCTATCTCAACTAACGAAACACCTAAACCCCACTTAATACTTTAAAATTAATCTATTTTTAAAAATGTTTTTTTTAAGTTTTTCCTATAATTTATAAATGAGAGATTAAGACGAGGAATCTGATGTTAATGCTCTAATACTGTATATTAAAAGCAAAGTCTTGTATAGTAAATTACAAGATACAAGTTTTACTTATTAAAGAACAAAATTTTATCTTAACTACTATATAATACATAAACAATGACTAGATTTATAATTTTATATCATTTTTAAAATGGCATATGAAGAGTTGCAAGCTTTAATATGTAATATCATAAGATTTATTCCTAATATACCCTTTTAAGCTTTAAATACTTGTACTCCACCATTTTCTAACTAAATTTAAATTATGAATGTTATATTTAAGGTTATCTTAATATCTATACCTATACTATTATATAATACAATTTTTGGATAATATTGTAATTTTAATCCATTTTTAAGTTACTTAAGTACAACTTTGTTACATTTGGTACAAGTGATTATACGTAAACAACTTGTTATTTATAAATTTGTTCATCCTTGTAGTAATATAGATATGTTTAATATTCCACATTAATCAAATAAAAAAACAAAATATGAGTTAGTATAAAAAAGAGAGTTAACTAAATACACTGTTATAAAGTTATTTATACCCCCGCCGCTACGCGCGGGTTTCACCCACCAGTATTATATAATGTATGATTTAGTATAAAGTGGTTTTGCTTAGAAACCATAGGAAATAAAGAGGCACCACGTGGCCCACATGCACGTTGCTGGTTCTATGTGTGAGGGGCATTTACGTTCCTTTATGCATTTAAAGAATAACACGGTTATATGGTATAACCATGTTGGTCTACTATTTATAATTGTGTGGTTATATCATATATTACTATTTATAATTGTGTGGTTATATCATATATTTTTGTTGTTATGATAGCACAACATAGCTATACTATTCATTTGTCTAGTTTTCTTATTTTTGTGAATGACAAATTAACGTTACGTCATCAGTTTTTTTATTTTCTTATTCTTCCATTTTCACCTGTAGTTTTTTCCCATTTTCCCGATATAGACATGTCACCTTAAATTATTTTTAGAATTTATAAAATTAACTAATTGTAACATAGTGAGATCAGGGTTCTTCATGATACAACATATAAACACTAAGACATGAGTTATTGTGGTGAAGAAGATGGAAGGGTAATTGATTTCACAACACACATACTCTCTCGATCTTGTTGGCAAGTTTTGTCAAAGTAAAATTCAAAATGAAATTTGGTGGTGAAAATGGAAGGTTCACTAAAGTTAAGATGGAGTAGAAGGTTGTTGACTTAAACGGTAAAGAAGCAAAGAGGCAAAATTTGAAGTCGATGAAAAGGGGGAAATTTCACCGGATTTGAAAAAAAAAAAAAAATTCTCAGCATAACCGAGGGAGGGATCGATGTTCTGGTCGTGGGTTTTGTTTCACCGAATCGGGAAGTGGTTCTGCCAAGGTGGGTATGAATAGTCTTAATATAACAACAAAGTTATAATCGTAATAACCAAAGTTAATATAATGAAATCACAATATTTAAAATAAATATATTATCTATTAAAAATATATCTAATTTGTTAAAAATCAATTTGATGCTATACTTTTCTAATAAATCATAAAGTATATAAAAGTTGTAGCAAATGGTCATGACATCTGGTACACATTTTAAACAAATGAGTTAATCTCAATATATATCATATTAATATGCAAATATGGTTCTTGAAATTCAATAATTATTTCCATATATATAAGATTCATCATAAACTTGCATACTCTAAACATATCCAAATGTGTGTCGTCTCTTTTGAATATAAAACTTATAGTGAGAGATATAAAACACATCGACGCTTTGGCCGAGTGGTTAAGGCGTGTGCCTGCTAAGTACATGGGGTTTCCCCGCGAGAGTTCGAATCTCTCAGGCGTCGATCGTATTTTTACAATTCTTACAGCATATTTTCAGAGTGAACGTCTACCCCTGTTTATAAAACCCAATAATTTTCTTTTTTTTTACAGAGTATTTCTTCAAATAATTCTTCTTTTTACAGCATATAGTGCTCATATAACCCAATTGGTATATTTTTTACTTACAGCCTTCGGCAAAGCAAATAATTGATTATAAGCAAAACATGTGAACATTAATATTATTGCGTCAAATATAAAGATTGGTTGAATAAGTAAAACTCATTTAAGGTCTTGTAAAGTCTTTCTAATGGTTACGACTTTATAAATCGTTTTAGTTTTAAAAAGTATATATTATTTCATTTTTAAAAAATGTATATTATTATCGTACTTACGACTTTCTAATAGTGATTAAAAAATACTGGCACACAAGTGCAACACATACAGCCATGTGATCACTATAAATTCATTCATTAGATGTGAAATCTCAATTCAAATGAAATCACGTATGGTTGAAGAATAATAGAATTGGAGTTTTATTGAACTAGTTGAACTCCTCACGCAATTCGCAGCAGATCTGAATCGCTTTCAACGGTATATTGCTGGTTGAATCTGTTTGTTATGAGCAATCAAGTCATGATATATTGCTTTTTACTTGAAAAATATGTTATAAAGAGTATAGTCTTTTATTGTGCAGCAATCAATGACTATATGTGATATGGTACTTACTCGAAGTTTGTTAAATGGACTTACATCTTTTGTTGTCTTATCTTTTATGCCTTACAATAACACGATATAATCTGCAAAGAGCATAAATGTAGTAAACTCTGATTAGACATGAACAAACAGGTAAAAAAAAATTATAATGTCGCTGGTAATTTTATTCTAAACTCACGTATTTATTAAGAATAGGAGGATCATAAGTTCAAATAAGTGTAATACCACCACTTACATAACAAATACATTATATTAAGTTATAACCTCATTTTATTTGATACAATCAAATACATTCATGTGCATATTTATGAGGAACGGAAGGATCATAAGTTCAAATAAGTGTTGAATAAGTATTCATCTGTACAGTGTACTAATAATAAATTAATGATACCAATCAGTCAAATCTATGAACATTAGTGACATAAGGATTCATAACAAATTAAAATAACTAATATGACTAAGATGGGTAGCAGCATGTTGCTGTACAAATATATATTAACAAAGCCTAATTTTAGTAGTGGTCTAAAGGTAACCAATGTAAGGATAAATATAAAATGATTAAATTAGAAGGTTCCCAATCTTACAAGTTACAACATATGAATTTATAACATAATACACAACGAACAATCTAATTACTCAGTTTATGCTTTTGGTGCTACAATACATATACATGTACATGTCAGGTAAATTAATGTTAAGAAACGTAATGTTAATAAGGATAAATAACTAATATGACTAATATGACCAGCAGACTATTAGTGTATAAATAAATGTTAACAGGACCCAATATTAATAATGATCCATAAAATAGATAACCACTGTAATGCCAAGTAAAAGGATTAAATGAGAAGGTTCCCAATCTCACAACACATGAGTTTACAACAAAATACATGATGAAGAATCTAATTATTCAGCTTATTCTCTAGTTGCCAGATTACATATACATGTATATATCATTCCGATTTTACAAGTATGCAACAAAAGCAGACAAAAAAGTAGTGACAAACCTGCACAAGCGAAAGGGCCGCAAACAAAGAATATCCAAAAGGCTGAGCATGCAACTGTATCTGTAAAGTGTTTACAAAATAGCCATAAATAACTATAAATAAGACTACATTATTGAAAAAAAGAAATGAACAAACCTGCAAATAGCATAAGCGTGCAACTGCAGCTCTCCTAAAAGCTACAGAGGTTAGAAACACAGAATAATAACTATTGATCGAAGATTATTTTATCTTAAAAAATAGGTGAAAATTGTAAGAACCAAACAGTAGGAAAGAATAACAGAATTTAAAGCACGATAACAACATTTTTGCATAACAAATCTTGAAAACACAAACATCTGCAACACAGGGCAACAAAAGCAAATAAAAAATTAGAGAATCTAAAATACAGACCTGGCGGAAGCAACATTGAGGGGAAGCGGGGGGTCCTAGGATACCGGGTGTGATTCTGTGTGTTTTGATTCACCAAAACATGTCGTAAGAAGAAAGGCGGGGGCTATGCTTGAGGCAGTCAAATGTTGAAGTGGTGGTTCAACTCTATCTCTCAGTGCCTCCTCTCTTTTTTGAGCATGAAAACCCTAGTTTCAAATAAAACAGATAATATCAAGAAGCAAAAGTTTTTTTAATGGTTTATGGGGATGAAACTATGAGATAATGGACTAAAGTATTGTTTTGTATCACTGACTTTCATAATTTACAAGTAAATGTACAGTGATTATATATACACGAGAAGATGAGCATTTACAGGAGGGAAATATGCTTTATACAATTGTTATTATTGATCAATGTTAAATGTAATAAAGTGTTGATTTGGTAGGAGAGAATTATAGAATTCTTATTATTGTGAGGAGATATTATTGGTCTCCTTGATACGCCCCCGCAAGATTGAGCCTTCATTGGAGACTCCAATCTTGGACCGAAATTTGACAAATAGTCGTCTAAAAGAGGTTTTGTGAGAGTATCAGCCGGTTGGTTTTCCGAGTTAATGTGATATACTTTTAGGTGGCCAGCCGCAACCTTTTCCCGGACGAAGTGATAATCAAGAGCGACGTGTTTCATTCTTGAGTGATACACATGATTGGAACATAGGTATGTGGCCCCCATGTTGTCACAATAGAGATTTGGTGATGTTGAGGGTAAAGCGTAAAGTTCTTTGAGGAGATTTTGAACCCATGATACCTCAGCTGCGGCATTAGCCAAAGCTTTGTACTCGGCTTCTGTGGAGGATCTCGAGACAATTTTTTGTTGACTGGACTTCTACAACACTATGTTTGAGCTAAGATAGATAAGATATGAGGTTGTGAACCGGCCGCCATCACAAAAATGCCACCCCAATCCGAGTCAGCAAAGGCAGTAATGGTTATGGGTTCGAATTTCTTTAGGAACAACCCATGATGAATGGTGCCTTTCAGATAGCGCATGACACGTTTTAGAGCCTGCATATGTTTTGTTGTGGGTGCATGCATGTATTGAGACAACTTGTTGACTGCAAAACTGACATCGGCCCGAGTAAAGGCAAGATATTGGAGCGAACCAATGATTTTTTGATAGGTTGTAGGATCAATGCGGGATGAGCCATCATCTGGAGAAAGAGCTTCCGAGGAGCTTAATGGTGTTGCAACATCTTTTGCACCATCCATATTAAAATTGGTTAGGAGGTCACTGATATGCCGGTGTTGCGAGAGGAACATGCCATTAGTCGTTGGTATGACTTCAATGCCCAGAAAATGATGTAGGTCCCCTAGGTCTTTGAGAGAAAATCGCTTGGAAAGAAGGGTGACAAAGTTGTTCATGAAGCTTGTATTGTTACCTGTTAAGATAATATCATCCACATAGACTAAAAAATACATAAGTACTCAGTTAGTGTTATAGACAAAAAGCGAGGCATCCGTGTGAGATTTGTGAAAACCATAATTGAGAAGAAATTGTTTGAGTTCCATGTACCACGCTCGCGGTGCTTGTTTTAGTCCATATAGAGATTTCCGAAGTTTACAAATGTGATTTGGAAATTGTGTATTAGTAACCAGGGTGGTTGAACCATGTAAACATTTTCATGCAAGGTGCCTTGTAAAAAGGCATTGTTGAGATGTAGTTGCCATAAGCGCCATTTGTTAGAAAGGGCAAGAGAGAGAACAACACGAATGGTTACGGGTTTAGTGACTGGGCTGAAAGTTTCAAAGAAGTCTTTCCCCGGTTGTTGATGAAAGCCTTTTGCTACTAAACGTGCTTTATACTTGTCAATAGACCCATCCGGTTTGCGTTTCACACGAAATACCCATTTGCAACCGATGGGGGTATGGGTAGAGGATGGAACAAGTTCCCAAGTTTGGTTGTGTAGGAGAGCGTTGTATTCGTCATCCATGGCTTTCCTCCATAATGGGTCTTTGAAAGCTTGGGAGACACACGATGGTTCTATGGTAGGAGGAATCGGATGAATGGTGGTGTGATTGACAAAGCTAGATCCATAGTATTTGGGGTTTGGTTTCTTGGTTCGTGGAGGGAGAGGGGTGGGCATGGATGGGGTGTTGTTGGGAGAGGTGGTGTGAGGAGATGAAGATGTGGTTTGAGCGGATGGTAGTATGGTGGTGGAGGTGTTGTCGGTTGGCGAAAAGGGTGTGGCATCCGAAGTTATGTGATCGGGTGTAGGGGATGCTTGGGTGGAAGTAGTAGGAGCGGTGGCATGGTGGATCGACGAGTCATGAGGAGACTGATTGGAGGGTGGCATGGTTGGTGAGTCATCAGCAGGTGAGCATGAGGTAAAAGATGATTAATTTGTGGAGGTTGGGGTTGGTATTTGGGGAGATGAGGGATCGGATGATGGAGGTGGGTCATTTTTGTTTTGAGTGTGGATGTTTAGGAATGATGTATAAGTGTGGGTAATGGGTTTCGAAGTTGGTGTATGAAGAGGGAAGATGTGTTGAATAAACTCAACATGTCGTGAGTGGTATAATTTATTGGTGTTAGGGTCAAAGCATTTATATGCGGATTTTGAGGAGTAATAACCAAGAAAAATGCATGATGTGGATCGGGGTTGTAATTTGGAGGTGGTATAAGGACGTAGCCATGCGTAGCTAAGGCATCCAAATGGTTTAAGTTTGGAGTAAGTGGGAGTGACATTGAATAACATTTCATAAGGTGATTTGTTATTCAAGATTGTTGTGGGTAGGCGATTGATGAGATAGGTAGCGGCTTGGAACGCATGAGACCAAAATGAGGATGGAAGATGGGCATAGTCAAGTAAATCAAGGCCGGTTTCCACAACGTGTCGGTGACGACGTTCAGCTACACCGTTTTGCTCAGGTGTGTGGGGAGGTGTAGTGTAATGAGATATTCCATGAGTGGAGAGAAAAGACTTGAGTCCAATATATTCGCCACCATTATCCGTAAAAAGAGAAATAATGGACGTTTGAAAATATTTTTTGACGAGCGACTTAAATTGTGGAAAAATTGTTGCAACATCGGATTTTCTTTTAATTGGAAATAGCCAAATATATTTTGAAAAATAATCAACAAAGATTACGTAGTATTTTCAACCGTCAAGGGATGCGTAGACGGTCCCCATACATCCGAGTATAGAAGGTGTAACGGTTTGTTAGCAACAAACGAGTTTTTACCAAAAGGTATTTTGTGACTTTTATTTGATGAACAGGAATTACAGTAGAAAGACTCAGTGGACACTTTATTAAACTTAAGTCCTAATGTAGACATTATAGACTTGAAGACTTGGAGCGAAGGATGTCCAAGGATGTGCGAAGGATGTCCAAGGATGTGGTGCCACGCGAGTAAAGATCCTGTTGAGGTTGTGTTGATTTGAGGAGAGGTTGTGGTTGGTCCGTAGTAAACGTCATTGACGTTAATGCCCCGCGTGAGATGCGCCCCCGTGCGTAGATCCTTAACCAAGAAATAAGAAGGAAAAAATTCAACAGAAACTCGGTTAGTACGACAAACTTTAGCAACGGAAATTAGATTATTACGAAGATTAGGGGCAATTAAAATATTGTCTAAGAAAAGTGGCCGTGAGGTTGTGGGAAGAATTTGTTGGCCAATATGTGTAATGAGAAGTGATGTATCGTTACCCAAAACAATCTCGTCCGGACCACCGTATTCAGAAAGAACATGCACGGAGTTGCGACCGTTACTGGCGTGGTCGTTAGCGCCAGTGTCCCACATCCAAGAGTTAGAACCCACCTGTGGAGAGGTGTATTTCACAGTAGGGGTTGTTGCAGAGGAAGTGTTGGTGGTTACTTGGTGTTCACGAAGGAATCTTCCAAGTTTTCGACATTCCTTGGTTTTGTGTCCGGGTATGTTCCAGTAGTGGCAGAATACGTTGGACTGATTGGTGCGGTTATTTGGTTGTGAAGATGTTGGTTTGGATGACCATGAGGAGGAACGATTGGGTGAGGGTTGGGTAAAGGCTGATGAGGGTCGAGAGTTCCGATTGGAGGGTCGGTTTTGGTTGTTTCGGTGGGTGTAGTTGACAGTGGAAATGGTTGGTTCGGGTGCCGATTCTTTGAGGGTTCGTTCATGGTCAAGGAGTTTTTCGAAGAGATCGGGAAAGGCAATATTTGTGTCACGGGTTTTGAAGGCTGCCACAAGGTTTGCATAGTCATCGCCTAATTGGTTCATAACATAAACCACGAGATCTTCTTCAGGAATGGGACTTTGAGTGAGAGCAAGTTCATCAAAGATGGACTTCATGTCATTGAGATACTCTGTGATAGAGCGTGAACCACGGGAATTTTTGGCAAGGCGAGACTTGAGTGATAGTATGCCGGACCGTGAGCCGCTTGCATAGCTCGAGTTTAGAAGATCCCAAGCTTACCGAGCAGTGTTGGCAGAGGATACAATAGGTTGGATCTGATCCGAACAGCTGCCAAGGATGGCAGAGATTATCATTTGGTCTTGGCGAAACCATTTGAGATATTCCAGGTTTGGTTTGGTTGTGGTGTCGTCGGGGATGGTTTCCGAGGGTGGTTGTTGGGTGCCAACAACGTGGTGTTCAAGCTCCAAACCGATGAGGGTAGAGTGAACTTGTTTTCGCCATGAGGGAAAGTTTTGCGGGGTGAGTTTGATCGGGAAGTGGGTAGCGGCGGTGATGTGAACAAGAGTAGAAGCCATGGATGGGCAGGGAAGAAAGGGAAAAAGGGGCGCAGGATCGAAGAGATAAAAAAGAAGGGCTCGAAGGAGCTAATTGGCTCTAGATACCATATGAGATAATGGACTAAAGTATTGTTTTGTATTAATGACTTCGATAATTTACAAGTGAATGTACAGTGACTATATATACACAAGAAGAGGAGCATTTACAGGAGAGAAATATGCTCTATACAATTGTTATTATTGACTAATATTAAATGTAATAAAGTGTTGATTTGGTAGGAGAGAATTATGGAATTCTCATTATTGTGAGGAGATATTATTGGTCTCCTTGATAGAAACCGCAAATTTAACATGTCGAAAGCCCATATCACCATGCACACGTAAAACATCTACTTCTACCTCTAGAGCTCTTGACCTCCATAACCAGCACCGACCATTGTTCCTCCACCAACACCCTTGAACTTCTTATCAGTTTTGTTGCCACTTCCCGATACACGAACATAGATCTATACAGACTTTGCACGGAGAAGATGATGACTAGCACAGTGCGGCAGCGTCCGCTCTTTTCTCCGACTCCCTTTCCTTTCTCACCTCCAACAAATGAAAAGGGAAGGTAGACATGTGTTGTGGTGATACCTGTCAAGCTCCCCTTCAACTGAACACTGTTATGAAACCACAATCGTAGATGTAAAAATGAACGGCTTATAATTGCAGAATTACTCTTCCTTCCATTTGTTTATTAACATTATATAATTAGCTCAAATTCAATCTAAAAAGCTTCAAACATTTTTTTTCAAATTGTAATGAAGTTAAACCAAAGAAACCGAAATCTCTCTCCCTTATCACCATCACCACGCTCACCACCCCTTCCATAACCGCCTCTACCACCATTGCCATCACATCACGCGTTGTCGTGAGCCACCTCTATATTTCAACTTTTTTAACAAATCAAATATGATTATTTGTCGAACAAATTTATCACAAATTTCAATCTATGTGATAAATTTCAATTCCAAATCCATTTCTTTCAAATTTCAATTCTTTTTACAGATTTAGATTCCTTTAAAAAGTTCCTTTAACAAATGGCCCTATGTGGTTAGCAAATTGTTGCCATAGTATTATTCTAAACAATCAAAATACAATGAAAGTGTAAAATCTACCATTTGAATGGTCAAAGCATACATGTATATTAGTTGTGTAAATGCTAAATAGTGTGATTTCTACCGGAATCACACCAAAAATAGAAACTCTATTAAGAAAATGAGCAACCTTCTTTTAAGATAATCTGAATTGTTGTTGTTGCTTCTTGTAAATTCCTTTTGAAAGCATTTTTGATATGTTATTGATGCTGGTTTTCAATTCTTAAAGACACGAGTACACTTCCGTGTTACATATAACTAGAAGCAAATAATACCTTCAGGATAGGTGGAGGGTCGGATGGTGTTATGCATCGTGAATGCACACAAATCTCTATGTGTTTCGTTCTTTCATGGAACAATTGATGGTTTTTCTATGGACCGATAAAGTGATTTCATAATATAGTCTCATTGATCGTTAGGCACTTGATTGATGATCTTGAATATGAAGAATTGTATGTGTTTAGCTAGAGAGAATGATAAGAACGTATGAATGATTATCATTGATTGTTGATACTGTGATTACAGACTCTTGACACGCATATATACACCTATAGTGGTAGTTTACAACAAAACACCCCAACCCTTATACATACATACACTTTACATACTTAGACTCTATGTTAACTTTCTACTTATTACATAAACGACCCACTAGTTTTACTATACTTAGACACACATATATGGATTAAGATAATTACACTTCCAAAAAAAAAGTGCTATGTAGAAAGTCAAAATTAAGGCCTTCACTCCTTGAATTTTAATGAAAAACAAGCTTTTGGCATAGCTAATGACTTGATTGCCTATGCTACAGCTTAATTAAAGTGATATTAACCACAAGAAAAAAAAACTCAAAATTCTGATATTGACCTCGTGTGGCATTGCCAAAGCCTGAATTACTTTTAAAAACCACAACTTTAATTTTAAATTTTATTTAGTAAGATGAAGCAATTTGTTGGTTAGTTCTACTGACTTCTCAAAAATGAAATCATTATGCTTACTATATCAACGATCTCATAAAATATTTAATCATAATTTTTTACCTTCATTGTAATCTTTATATTTCTTGTATATATTGTTCAGCATCTTTTATTTAATGTAGATTGAAAACTGTATGTTAGTTGTCTTAGGTTCTCTATTCATTATTCTTGTACATATATGTATTCTGCCATTATAGAAATTACAACTACCATTTTATATCAATTCATTCATCTTCCTCTTTTCTAATTACCTTGAATTTCAACTCATGGCCTTTAACCCATGGCAGAAAAGAGTGATCAACCACTCACCATTAGCACAACACCAAACAATTAATCTCACCATTATCACCTTCCCTACATCTCTTAAGCTGACCTCAACCAATTATCTTGGATGGAAAACCCAAATCGAGGCTCTCTTAGACGGGCTCGATCTTTATAAGTTCATTGATGGATCTTATGTTGCCCCTCCCCCCACTGTCGCTGCTGATGGGTCTTCTACTCCCCACAAGGACTTCCAAAATTGGTTCCGACAGGATCGCCTCTTGTTTGGTGCTTTGATCAGAAGTCCCTCCCCTCCAATAATACCACTTGTTACAAATGCAAAATCCTCTCTTGAAGCAATGTTCAAAAACCCCAACCCAATCGATCACCGATTACATGCAAACTATCATTGATGAACTTTCTATTCTTGGGAAGAAAATTGACGAAGGGTATGCCACCGATGCTATACTCAATGGACTAGATCAAGCAAGCTACAAATCAACGATTGATGCTATCCATGCTCGAGACACTCCAATCTCCTTCAACGAACTTCATGAAAAACTTATAAATCATGAACTCTCTTTGGCCCAAAATGTCGTAACCAATGCCGAAATGCACCAACCGGCATGTTAATGGTGCCATGTTAAAAGTCACACACTTACCAATTGCAACACCTTTAAAAGAATGAATCCTCAAGCTACTGCCCCAACTTTTGTTCGACATCCACATATTAAAACTCCTCAAGCAAACATGATGGGCGTGCAAAGTAATCCCTCAATGAATTGGCTTTTCGACAGTGGTGCATCACATCATCTCAATACATTGTCTCTTCATGCACCCTATGATGGAACAGATGAGCTTGTAATCGGAAATGGTTCGTCTCTTACTATTACTCATATTGGCTCACTTATTATTCATACCTCCATCACCCCACTAATTCTAAATAACGTTCTTTGTGTTCCTTCTCTTTCTCGAAATATTATTTCCATTTCACGTTTATGTTGTGACAACAATTTTCTAATCGAATTTTTCTCCTTTGTCTTTCTCATTAAGGACTGCACATTGAATCTTCCTCTTCTCAATGGGACGGCGAGCCACGGCATATATGAACTCCGTTCTTCATGTCCCCCATCAGTTTTCTCACTGCAAAAGGCCAAATCCGAGCATTGGCATCACCGACTAGGCCACCCAAATAATAATGTGTTAAAACTTTTGTCTTTTTTTATTAGTTCAGTTTTAACAATAATTGTAACTCTTGTCAAATTAACAAAAGCCATAAACTACCTTTCCATTCTTCAACAATGTCTTCTAATGCACCTTTAGAGTTAATATTTTCGGATGTATGGTCATCTCCTATCACCTCTTTTGATGGTTATAAATATTACATTATATTTGTAGACAACTATACTAAATATATCTGGTTTTATCCTTTTAAAAATAAATCCGATTCTCTTTCCACCTTTATACGTTTCCAAAACTTGGTTGAAAATTATTTCCAAACAACCATTAAACAATTATTTTCTGACAATGAAGGAGAATATTTAAAACTCTCACATCACCTCCATTCACAAGGTATATCACATCTCACTTCTCCTCCTCACACTCCCAAGCATAATGGTTATGTCGAACGTCAACATCGCCATATTATTGAAACCGGTCTCTCTCTCCTCTCATGCTAAAATTCCCATCACCTTTTGGCCATTCGCCCTAACCACTGTTGCCTATCTTATCAATCATCTCCCTACTACTTTACAAAACAATTCCTCCTACCATCGTCTATTCAACAAACAACCCAATTATAATAAACTACGTAGTTTTGGTTGCCTTTGTTACCCATGGCTACGTCCCTATTCCCCTCACAAACTTGACCCACGTTCCAAATCATGCATCTTTGTAGGTTATTCTTCTACCCAAAGTGCATACTACGCACTTGATCCTACAACCAATAAAATTTATATCTCTAGACATGTGAAATTTGTTGAGAATGAATTCCCTTATGAATTCCTGACAAACAATATTACTCTACCAACTCCAAACCTTACCACATGGCTACCCATATCTATTCCTATAATTCACGATAGTCAACAAACCATATCACCACCAACCATCCCAAATCCCACCTTAAACCAAAGTGTACCACCACCAACCACTACCCCTACGAACACATATTATCCCCACCCCACACTTGAAGTTACAGTACCTACCACCAACACCCAAAATTCCATCTCTACAACTGAACCCACTGTGATCAACCGTGATCCACTATTGAAAATTATTGAGAATATATAACAAATGTACAAACGATAATAAAGGTAGGATCAATAAACATGCCTAACTAATAGGAGATATATACTGCAATACCAATATTATACATAAATAATTTATATTTCTAATAGGCCCTCGCAGTTGGATCCGTAGTTGGACGAAGGCACAAACTGGAGCAAAATCTATTGAAGAGATATTTGGGTAAACCCTTGGTAAAAATGTCCGCGTACTGATAATCTGCAGGAACATGAAGGACACGGACTTCGCCCACGCGAACTTTATCTCGAACGAAATGGATATCCATTTCCACATGCTTGGTTCATTGGTGCTGAATGGGGTTCTGAGTTAAATAAACAGCGGAGATGTTGTCGTAGTAGATGATGGTAGCTTGAGATGTTAAGACTCCAAGTTCAAGCAATAAGTTACGAATCCAAGATGTTTCAGCAACTGCATTTGCCCCACGATATTCCGCTTCGGCACTTGATCTAGAAATCGTGGGTTGGCAATTAGAACTCCATGAAACTAGGTTTCCTCCCATGTAAACACAATACCCCGAAGTGGAACTACGAGAGTCGGGACACCCGCCCCGGTTAGTGTCCGAATAAGCGGTAAGGGACGTGGACTTGGAAGGGGGAAAGGTGTAAACCAAAGTCAATTGACATACCGAAGTATACGTTTAAGAAAGGAGAAATGTGGCTCACGTGGGTCATGCATGAACAAACAAACCTGTTGGACCGCATAGGTGAAGTCGGGCCCGGTAATGGTGAGGTACTGCAGTGCCCCTACTAGACTGCGATATAAGGTACCGTCCGAGACAGGAAGCCCACCTTTGGCGCTAAGCTTGGAGCCGATTTCAACTGGAGTAGTGGAGGGCTTGCAGTCAGACATGGAGGCTCTTTAGAGAATGTCAGCAACATATGAAGTCTGAGATAAGAACATCCCATCTTTATAGTGTTGCACTTTGATGCCGAGAAAATGATAAAGTTGTCCAAGATCGGTCATGGCAAACTCTTTGGACAAAACCTGTATAAATTGTTGTAGAAGAGTCGTGAAGGAGGCAGTAAGGATGATGTCGTCCACATATAACAATAAATAGACCAAATGAGTGCCAGACCGGTATACAAAGAGCGAAGTATCGCATGTGCTGCTCCGGAATCCACACAAAGTGATGAAAAATGCAAACCGGTGATACCAGGCACGAGGGCCCTGCTTGAGGCCACAAAGGGACTTCTTTAGCCAATAGACAAACTGAGGCTTGTTAGAGTCCACGAACCCTGGAGGTTGATGCATAAAAACCATCTCATTGAGATGCCCATGAAGAAATGTGTTTTTCACATCAAGTTGGTGAACCAGCCAAGATCGGGACACCACAAGACTAAGAACGATCCGGATAGTGGTTGGTTTAACAACCGGGCTGAATTTATCATCACAGTCAATGCCTACCGTTTGACTCTTGCCATTAACCACCAAACGAGCTTTGTAACGCTCGAGAGTGCCATCCGAGTGAAATTTATGCTTAAATAATCACATGCAACGGATAATCAATGCATCAAGGGGTCTGGTACCAATTCCCACGTTTTATTATCCAATAGTGCTTTGTATTCATCGGCCATGGCACGTTTCCAGTTTGGATCGGACAGGGCGGATACATGAGACTTTGGAAGAGGTGACAGGGGGGAAGTGGTGAGAATAGCAAGGTTGAACGGAACACAGGGTTTTGATATACCGGCACGAGCACGAGTAACCATCGGGTGGGTAGATGTTGGTGGTTGGTTTGGTGGTTGCTGTTGGGCTGGGTGAACTTGTTGGGCCGGTGAGGTGTGAGGAGGAGGCGAAGGTGTGGGGGAGATTGGGGAAGGGCCGTGTTGGGCCGTAGGAGTCGGGAAACTGGGTGGGGTGGTGGGCGTAGGTGGTATGGCTTGGGTCGATTGGATTGGTTTGGGGAAGGGCAGAAAAGCGGTAGGAAAAAATGGTGAGGGGGGAGGCGTGGGGTCAAGGAAAGTGTGGAGGGGGAATGGAATGGAAATTTCAACTCGTCAAATGTAATGTGGTGAGAGAAAATAACTTTACTGGTAGAGAGTTTAAGGCACCGATAACCCCGATAGTTAGCGGGGTAGCCGAAAAAAACACAAGGGGTGGACCGGTGTTCAAGTTTGTGAGGACAGGTGGCGGAGGTGTTAGGGTCGCATGTAACCCGAAAACTCGAAGGAGGTCGTAGGACGGTAAACATCGGTAAAGAATGGCGGTGGGAGAGTGATTGTGGAGGACGGTGGAGGGAAGGATGTAGTGGAGGTAACCAGCGGTGTGAAGCGCTTCCACCCAAAAGCATGAGGGAAGGGAAGCGCGAGTTAGAAGAGATAACATGATGTCATTGAGACGACTTATCATGTGTTCGGATTTACCGTTTTATTGCGACGTGTGAGGGCAAGAGAACCGAAATTTCATGCCATGTGTGGAGGAAAAAGTTTGAAAGTTATGGTTGTTGAATTCACCCCCCATGTCACATTGAAAAGTTTGAATGTGGAGATGAAATTGGGTTTTGACGAAGGAGTGAAAATGACAAAACTTAGTAAAGGCTTCAGATTTATATTTAAGTGGATACAGCCATATGTATTGAGAGTAATCATCAATCAAAACCATATAGTATTTATAGCCAGCAGTACTAAGTAAAGGTGAAGTCCATAGATCACAATGAACAGAAAAAGGTAAATGTGTACTAGAAACCGAATCAGAAAAAGGTAATCCTTTATGTTTTGATAGTTGACAAGCTTGACAAACAAAAGAAATATCTAATTTATTACAAGAAATCAAATGCTGAGAAGATAAAAAATCCATCACGTGTCGTCCAGGATGGCCAAGGTGATCATGCCAAGAAACGGGAGAATGGGAGGCAACAAAAGCGGCAGCTGAACCATCGGTTGTGAAGAGGTGGAGACCGTCGGAGCTATTGTGGCGGCTCAGGAGCATGCCATCCTTGAGGTCTTTCACAGAAAAACCAAATGGATCAAATTCTACAGAGACATTATTATCCCGTGTAAATGAACGAATAGTAATTAGATTTTAAATGAAGTTTGGGTTACAAAGGATATTGTTAAGCTTAAGGGGTCTGGTTTGGGATGGTAAAGTGGAATGTCCGGATCCAGGTACAGGAAGACGGTGGCCATTACCAACTAATACGGACTCTATTGGAGAAAATGGAGGAGTAGTGATTTTACCTGGTTCACGTGTGATGTGACACGTTGCACTCGTATCCATATGCCATGATTCTCCTGCGTGGTCCATACCCATTGTAGCAAAAGCTTGAGCAAGGCACGTGGGCTGCATAGCATCAAATTCAGTAACATGGGCTTGGGCCGGATTGTTGTTAGGCTGGGTTGGCGGTGGGTGAGCCGGAGATGGAGTCGGTGGGTTTCTGGAGTAGATCCATGGCTGCATCCAAGGGCCCTGTGTCGGGTACGGGTAGGGAGGTTCGGTCCAGTAAGGTGGTCCATAAAAACCGTACGGGCCGGGAGAAGCAAACTGGTTGTTGGGCCCGTTGCGAGGTGAACCGCGACCACAGTTCTGGCCACGACGAGAAGACCCACCACGGTGGATGTTGGTCGGAGGATTTTGAGGAGGAGGTCATCCGACAAGGTACCGTAGATCCATTGTAGGACCACGGCATCAACCTCTTTCCATGACTAGAAGGATTCATCGTCTTTAGCAGGAGGAGTGTTGTCGTCAATGTGGTTCATAACCCGATAAGCAGTAGCATGGAGATGAAAAAAGCTGACCCACGACGAGTAAGAGACATTTTCTCCGTCGAGGGTACGGATTTTCTGCTAAATGTTGTTGACGGAGTACACCGGGTGTAGTTGAGTTTGAGATCTGGAGGAACTAGTCTTTGGGATTTCTTTGTCAGTCATCGAGATGAATGAAAAGAAAAGGAGCGCCGATGATTGGAAAAAACAGAAAAGATAAGAGGTCTGGCAAGGTGAAGCCCCGAAGGCGGTCGGCGGCGACTTGACCGAAGTCAAGACAACGGCGGCAGACAGGAATTAAGGTCCAGAGCATCTGCGTTCTGATACCATGTGATCAACCGTGATCCTTCATTGAATATTATTGAGAATATATAACAAAGGTACAATCGATAATAAAGGAATGATCAATAAACAAGCCTAACTAATAGGAGATACATACTGCAATACCAATATTATACATAAATAATTTATATTGCTAACACCCACCTTCTCAACCGAAGAAAGAACAACCAATATCTCTCCACCCCGTACTTGACCCCACCCTAAACCAAATACACGCTACCATAACCCAAACTTTCATCACTACACCGCCACCACGGACCTGTTCACTGAACCATCCAACGTTACTCAAGCGCTTAAACATCCTTCCTGGCGCAAAGCTATGACAAATGAATTTGATGCCTTAATGCGTAATCAAACATAGTCTCTTGTTCCATCCACTTCCGCCTCTAATCTAGTTGGGTGTAAGTGGGTCTTTCGTACAAAATTCAAACCTGATGGATCAATCGACTGTTTAAAAGCTCGTTTAGTTGCCAAGGGCTTTCATCAAAGACCAGGAATCGATTACATCGACACCTTTAGTCATGTTATTAAACCCACAACTCTTCGCGTCATTCTCTCTCTAGTCGTGTCTAACCATTGGACCCTTCGTCAACTCTATATTAACAACACTTTCCTCCAAGGCACCTTAACCGGAAAGGTATACATGGCTCAACCCCCTGGATTTATAATTCCAACTCTTCCTAACCATGTTTGCAAACTAAACAAAGCCATCTACGGTCTTCGCCAAGCCTCACGTGCATGGTATGAAGAACTCAAAACATACCTTCTTTCCAAGAGTTTTAAACCCACAATATCCGATCCCTCACTCTTTATCCATACTTCTAGCTCATTTCCAATCTTTGTTCTTGTCTATGTTGATGACATCATCATCACCGGTCCTTCTCTTCCCTCCATTGATAACTTTATCACCTCTCTTGCTGCAAAATTTTCTCTCAAGGACCTTGGCAACCTATCCTACTTTCTTGGTGTTGAAGTCCTTCCTCATCCCCATGGTCTTTTCCTATCCCAAACCAAATACATCACTAACATTCTAAATCGAGCCAAAATGACTAATTGTAAGCCGACAACCACACCTATTACCTGCTCTGACCCACTGACGTTGCATGGCGGCACACCCCTTTCTATCCCATAGATTATAGAGCTCTTGTTGGAGCCTTACAATATTTATCTCTTACAAGGCCAGATATTGCTTTTATGGTTAACAAGCTTTCTCAGTTCATGCATGCCCCAACCACAGTTCATTGGAGTGCTCTTAAACGTCTTCTTAGGTACCTGCATGGCTCCATGCATCATGGACTTTTGCTACGTCACAACTTATCGCTACAACTTCATGTGTTTACGGATGTCGATTGGGCAGGTGATAAGGATAACTACCGAAGCACCACTGGTTATATTTTGTATCTTGGCTCTAACCCTATCGCATGGAGCTCTAAACGGTAAAGCACCTTAGCTCGCTCTTCCACCGAAGCGGAACTTCGTGTCGTCACCTCCACCACAACAGAAGTTCTATGGCTTAAATCTTTACTACATGAACTGGGTTTTACATGCACCACCACACCACCTATATTTTGTGATAATTTAAGTGCTACGCATTACTCGGCCAATCCCGTCTTTCACTCTCGCATGAAGCATCTTGCTCTAGATTTTCATTTTGTTCGGGAGAAAGGAAATGACGGTTCCATACATGTCACACATATTGCTGGGGATGATCAACTTGCAGATGCTCTCACTAAGCCCCTCCTATGGCTAAGATTCCATCACCTAATATCCAAGGTTGGACTCACTCCTAGACAACCTATCTTAAGGGAGCATATCAACAATATATCATAAAATATTTAATCATAATTATTTACCTTTATTGTAATTTTTATATTTCTTGTATATATTGCTCTGCATCTTTTATTTAACGTAGATGGACAACTGTATCTTAGTTGTCTTAGGTTCTCTATTCTTGTATATATATGTATTCTGCCATTATAGAAATTGCAATTACCATTTTATATCAATTCTTATTATACTATACATGGAAAGTCAAAGGTCTCAGCTGGAAAAGTCAAGAAACAGCCTTGGAAGCATAAGGTGGACATTTTACCCTTGGTCAAAATAGATGGTTTGACTCTAATGGTTACAACATTTTATGTAGTTATTGTCAGGGCCTAGACAGGCCAGAAAAAAAAGTTTTCAACTTCATTTCTTCAAGCATAAAAATAATGTATATTCTATATTTTTGAGAAATCAAGATTCCTTACAAACCAAAATCTTAATACTCTCTCTTAATAAAGAAACAAACAAACGCACTAAGTAAACCTTCCACTCATGTCATTGATATCAAAGCTAGCGTCTAGGAGGGTGAGAAAAGTGCAAACCTTTCATCTATCCCAAGGCTCCCAGAGATAGAGGATGCACCCATTGAGAGACCTGCTCAAAAACTTATTTTGGTTTTTTACATGAAAATCTCAAGAGGCCTTTTTTTATTATTATATTACAGTTGTGCAAGAATGTTTGAAACTAAGACCTCAACCTATTCATCCTCTATAAAGCATCCAAACAGCCACTTGAAGAAGCAAGATTGGAATAACTGGTAATGCTTGCATGCTAGGAGATATGGATGTGTAACACTCATTTAAATGAACTTCTTAATATGGGGGGCTTTCCCGTCCTAGTCAGTAGCTTTTCATACAAGATTTGAGGTGAATGCAGTTCATAAGATCATTTCTTTTAATAGTTGACATCAAACAGCTGCTAATATACTTTACTATATAAAAATGCATCAAACTAATCAATCAATTTAGTAGAGTCGTTGTAGGATACGCCTTGTTCTATAGAAATATACTTAATTAATAGTAGAATAATGAAACATTGAAGAGACTAACAGAAATTAAAGTATCTGTTAGAGAGACATATATTACATTACAACTGTGAGTGGGAAGCTTGGAGGAGTCTTTGTGATTCTCTAAATGGGATCAATCTGCAAATTATGCAACAGAGGGATGAGTGAATATCATAATATTTCCAACAAATAGCTTTGCAAAAACAGCCTATAAACATATATCCAAACTAAAGACAACGACCACAAACAGCTAGATATCCCTATAGTAAAGGAGAAATGTGTGCTATAGTCTATAGCCCTGTGCATAACAGAAGAATCCTTTACATGGATCATTATTTTAGCCCTGTGTATAATAATAAATGAAAGAATGAATATTCACTGAAACATAAGTTATTACTCGTCTGTTGAGCTTTCGAATTGAGTTGAGATCGATAGAAGAATAATATTTGTTTGTTTCTACGCAGCAGCAGCGATTGTGATTGATATAGAAGCAATGGAAAAAAGGGATTTAACTGGTAAGCAAATGTAAGGGATCCATAATATTACCATTGATGCAATGTACTAAATCAAAAAGATATAATCTAGAAAATATAGCCAAACCGAATTGAAGGAAGGTTCGTAGTGTGTGTTAATAACGAATCGTACTCGTATAGCAACCAAATCAAATCAAATCATTGGAGTTCCTAAACCGTAAAATTCTGAAGAACTTTGAGAGAAAGAGGATTAATACATGATACCTACATGGGTACTACGGATCCAGAACCTAACAGCAACAGAGTGCAGCGTCTTCACCGATCGGCGATCACCTACAACCGCCTGAATCGCCGCATCTGCTACAAACTGCTGATGATAATATCATCGGCCTTGTGAGAATGAATTTTAATATTATACTGAACCTTATAAACACATCGACGCTTTGGCCGAGTGGTTAAGGCGTGTGCCTGCTAAGTACATGGGGTTTCCCCGCGAGAGTTCGAATCTCTCAGGCGTCGATTATTATTCGTTTTTTTAATTCAAACTGCCATTTATCCACTTTAAGTTGTGAGTTTGTGACATAAAACAATTGTGTTTAATTTGACGTGTAGTTGGTTGATCCGAACCTAGCCTAACATGAAACTGACCATAAGTTATGATTCACAATAAGAATATTATTAGTGTTTTTATTAAGAATAAGAAACGTTCTTTTTCAAAAGGAGTTATGTCACGGTGTTTTATTTTGAAATAATAAATGCGATTTTATGGAAATAGAATAATTATATATTTACGTTCATGCACTTGTGAAAACATGTAAAATTGTGACGAACTGTCCGGTAGTAATTTTAGATGAAAATCAGAAACTGTGGACTTTCCAGAAGAAAAAAAAAACAATTCCTCGTAAACAGGTTTTTCCAATTTGGTGAAATTTTCTGGCAGAGTACGCTCCGTCAGAAAGTATGCCGGAAATAAGTCACAACTGTGCATTGATTTAATCGGTTTTGACTTAAATTAGTTTAATTGGTTTTGATTAAATTTGATTTGGTTTTAGTTTAATTGGTTTTTGATTAAATTTGATTTGGGTTTGATTGCTTGGGTTTAATTGGTTTTGTAATAAATAATTTTCTTATAAAGTTAAAGTGTATATAATAATCATACTTTAACAATAACAACATTAAAAGCATCAGAGTAACGATGACTACCCATTGGTAATATGCCAATCACTAAACCGTCATTATATGGCCGTCGGAATCCATGGTATAACTTACCCGTTAGAAATGTGTCACAAACGCATTGACAGTATTCCGTAAAAAAAATATATATATTACCCACGAGTATTTTCAGGCGCAGTGACGGAACTTGAACTAAACCTTAGGGGGTGAAAGTAAACTATTTTAAAAGGGGCGGACTCTATATTTATTAAAAAAATTTCACCACCGGACCGAAAGTTTATACTACCGACCGAAAATTAACACTGCTGACAGAAAAAAGGGGGGGCAAAGAAGCTTCCCCAGTGTGCCGGCGGAACTTTACTAACGAAAGTGGGTTAATAACCGCTATCACCGACAAAATTCTGACGATCTGGCCAGCGATGAAAGTCCAGGTTTTTTGAAGTGATACTATATTCTCTTTAAGTCTGAAAACCCATCAGAAGATAAACTCAAACCGATGATGTAATCATAAAAACATTTCATTGAGACCATAACTTTTCTGTCTAGGTTTTACTGATCAGGTAGTAGATTTTTTTACTGGAATGAAAACAACCAACGCCAGGTTTTTTTACTAGACTGAGTTGTCCTTTTTTTGTTTTTTAAAGCAATGTAGAGAGAAGGTGTGAGAAGCTTAATAAGCTTGCACTAAGAAGAAAAAGGAGAAGAAAAAATCTCCAGGGGTAGTTTAGACTCCTAACCATTGATCGGGGTTAACAAGGTTAACTATTATTTATTGGGGTCAATAGAAAAAAGAAGTCGGCGCCAATTAAATTTTTATAGTCTAAGTAATAAGATATAAATTAATAAATATGTAGGCTCACTTGTCGAGTTTCACTCTTATGGCTCCGCTCATGACTCAAACGTCTAAGCTTGTTTTAGTTAAATTAACATCTAGGTAAATATGAATTATTTAAATTTTTTCCTAAAGCAAGTAGAATGATTTTAAAGCTCCTTCTAGTTAAAGAGTGTCAAAAGTATAATGGTTTTAAGGGCTTCGTTAAATATGAACTTGAAACCCCTTTAACTAAAATGCAATAGCTGTAACGCCCCATTTGCATCCAAATCAACAAATTTAGTGCCCCAGAAGACATCATTACATCCGGTCTAAGATAACATAACATACAAGAAAAAAAAACACACCCAAAAGGAAATGTTAGTAACCTTCCCTAATTCTTTGACGGACGAGGATAAAGACTTCATCCACACAAGAATCCAAATCCAAGTAAAGGAAATACAAAATATTTTTCTATTATGTTAATTTAATTTAATGACTATCTTTTAATTAATGGCCATAAATGAATGTAGGAGCTATGTGTGGATGTTGCAGTTTTACATTAGAAGCCAGAGAAATACATACACAAAGGCTATATTTTACACCATTAGTTACAAGTAAATGTTTTGAACCTTACAAACCACCAAAAATAACCAACTCTTTTCATTCACAACGTTCCCGCCAAAACAAAAACAAAACCACATTGTATATTCTTGATCGAAGAACCTTCGATAATGTTGGAATCAGCCCGTTTGATGATCTCATTGACCCTCTTTACGAGTTTCGTGGTGTGCGTTAACGCACAATTTAATTACAAGGAGGCCCTGACGAAATCGATCATTTTTTTGGAGGCGCAGCGATCGGGAAAGCTTCCTCCACACCACAGGCCTCCATGGAGAGGCGATTCGGCCCTTGAAGATGGAAAAACAGTTGGTGTAAGCTTTCAAAAACATAGGTGTATATATATATATACATACATAGGTGTGTGTGCATATATATATATATATATATATATATATATATATATATATATATATATATATATATATATATATATATATATATAGGGTTAGGATCATTACAGAACCACTTTTTATTTTTAGAACCACAGAACCATTGATTTACATAAGTGTAAATTAAGTTTGGTGATACTTAATTTATTTTATATATGTGTATATCAGACATGAACAATAAACTATGTAAAAAAACTAAATATCATCAGCTTTAACTTACATTTATGTAAATTAATGATTCGTAATTTACATTTATGTAAATCAATGGTTCTTTTGGTTCTGAAAATAAAAAGTGGTTCTATAATGATCCTAACTATATATATATATATATATATATATATATATATATAAGTCAGGGATAGAACCAGGGTCAAGAGGATTGTTGATCGCTGTTCACTGAAAATATTTGTTTTTATGCATAAAAGCTTTTAAAAATAAATATAATATTGATCTTTAGTTATAGTTGGTATAAAAGAGAATCTTATACGACCCGGAGTTGTAAACTAAGAAACTCTGGTTCCGGCTCTGGGTTTTGACACTTTTGAACTTTGACATTTTTTTCTTGTGTTTATAGGTTGATTTGGTCGGGGGATACTATGACGCCGGAGATAATGTCAAGTATGGGTTTCCGATGGCTTTCACGGTGACCACATTGGCTTGGGCTGCTTACTTTTATAAAGCGGAGTTAACATCGGCCGGAGAAATGAAAAATGTGCTAGATGGTATCAAATGGGGAACCGATTATTTTCTTAAAGCCAGTACATATCGTAACCGATTGTTTGTTCAGGTGATCAACATTAATAATCGTGTCATCAGTTACAAAATTCAATATCTTTCGATACATACATCATGCATACGATATAAAGATGAAGTTATGAATGATTTTGACATTGAATTTTAGGTAGGAGATCCTGTGTCGGATCATGAGTGTTGGATGAGGCCTGAGAACATGAAATCATCAAGAAAAGTGTTGGAGATTAATCAGAACTGTCCAGGTACCGAGATCGCTGCAGAGACCGCTGCTGCTTTGGCTGCTTCAGCGATTGTGTTCCGCGACTTTGATAAATCATATTCTCATAGCCTCCTTAACGCTGCCAAAAAGGTTTTAAATCAGTTTAGTCTTGCGACGTATTTAAGTGTCGGGTTGGTGAGTTAAATGTGTGTTGGGTTGACTGTTGACCTGTTTCATTAATCCGGTTAAACTGGTCAACCAAAACACGACATGTTTAATTAAACGGTTAATTAGATCAACCTGAATACGACTATAAAATGCTAGAAATGACAACCCAAGACCTAATAAGTCTTCATGTACTTTTGACTTGTTCGGGTCAAGTCAGGAATTCACACCTCGGTTTCCTTTTTACCTAAAAGAAATCCATCCAATTTGCAGCTCTTTCACTTTGCCAATGAACACAGGGGAACTTTTGATGGTGAATGCCCTTTCTACTGCTCCTACTCTGGTTATCATGTAAACTTTCACTCTCTAACTTTTTTAATACAACAAGTTCCATTTTGAACAGTTTTATCATCCCAAATAATCAGTTTTTGATAATATTTTAAAAAACTAGTTACCATTTTAAATAAATTTTCAGGATGAGTTGCTATGGGGGGCAACATGGCTATACATTGCAACAAAGAGACCATTTTATTTAAAATTCATTCAAGAGGAGTCCACCACTGCAATTGTTTCAGAGTTCAGTTGGGATCTCAAATTTGCTGGTGCACAGGTCCTTCTGTCTCAGGTATCTTCATAAATCACTCAATACACGCCTTTTGCGACTGATGTTCACAGTAACAAATGAGATTATCGCTATTATATTAACCACTTGAACTGTAACAACAGTTGTATTGGGAAGGACAAAAAGAATTTCAAACGTTTCGACAGCAGGCTGACGGATATATATGCTCAGTTCTTCCGGAAAGCCCATACCATCAAGCTTATTTCACTCCAGGTCTCTTTTTTATTTTATGTGAACCTTATGCGTCATACTTAACGGGCAAAATGATTTTGGCCCGCAAGTTTCTTGGCGCGTCTTATGCTAATCGGTTGAAGATTGCACAGGAGGTTTGATTCACTTGAGAGATGGTGCAAATGCACAATATGTGACATCCACAGCCTTTCTTTTCAGTGTTTACAGTGATTTGTTGGCTAGACATCATATGCAAGTCACTTGTGGTGACAAACACTTCACTAGTTTCCACCTCATGAATTTTGCTAAAAGACAGGTATGACATTGTCTCGCAATAAGGGTGTAAATGAACCGAGTTGAGCCTGAGGTTGCTTAAGCTCGAGTGCGACTCATTTATACTCTATTTATAAAATTAATGCTTAGGTTCGCTAGTTTTTTATTTAATATTTTTTTAGTTGTTTTCTTTATATGCATTTATACACACACACACACACATATATATATATATAATTGTTGCATCTAACATGATATATATTATTTATTTATTTTTATTATAATTTATATACCATAATTATTATTATGTAACTATATTTAGTATAATAGATAATAATCATAAAAAATAAATGTTGTCTTAGCCTCGTAAGCCTACTTAAGCTCGATATATAAAGTTTGCTCTCAAGCTTGTTTATTAAGGAGCTCCAATACCAGGTTGGACTTTTTTAAACTCGGCTCAATTCAAGTTTTAAGAAGCTGATCTTGAGTAGCTCGGAAGTTACTCTGCTCATTTGCACCGAGATGTTTCTATATGTGACTACTGACTAGGCCGGATATCATTGTCCACGTGTATGATGACATGGAAAAATTAAATTAAAACCAGTTACAACTCAATACGTTGTTGATAACTCATCATAATGTGTTGTTTACATTGTTACGTGGCTTAAAAATCATAAACATTAGTTGGTTGTTACCATGCATTTAACCCTTCATGAACATTGATGTGTTTGTTACAGATGGATTATTTACTAGGGAACAACCCGGTAAAAAGATCAATGATGGTAGGGTTCGGTCACAACCCTCCGCTCCAGGCGCATCATAGAGGTGCGTCGGTGCCAGTGATGGCTCCAACCCAAGATGTAAATTGTGGGATGAGTTTTGTTTACTGGTACAACACCAATAAACCTAACCCTAATGAGCTTACGGGTGCCATCCTCGGCGGTCCAGACAAGCAAGATAGATTTGTAGACTCACGGGTTAATTCGTCCTACACTGAGCCATGTACCTATATCAATTCAGCCGCGATCGGGGTTCTAGCAAAGCTGGCAATGCATAATAAGTAATGTGATCTTGATCAAAGCTTGTACATATTCAACCCAAATTTAGGGCTTGTTTGGGTAACATGATATATCCTATGTAGAAATAGATGTGATATTTGTTGGCAGGATATATTTCTTCATTTGTTGTAACTAGTTTTGGGAGGCATGATATTGGGATAGAGAAGATACATTTCACAAAAAAAGCTAGTTTATGATGTAATCTATTGTAAATGTGTATGTGAGATACTTTGTTTCATTGATTAAAAGAGAGGGACAAGGAGTTTTATTTATACAAGAACAAGAGAGAATATCTAGCACATTCTAGAAAGATCTTTTCTAACTAGAAATTAACTAACTCCAACAACTTGAGTCCATGAAACCAACTCAACTAATCTTTCTAATATGCCCCTTCAAGCTCAACGGGGTGAAACCACATGAAACTTGGACCGAAAGGAATCAAAATGAGAAGAGGATAAGCCTTTGGTCAATACATCTGCTAGTTGAGAGCGAGTAGGAACAAATCGAACATAGAGCTCTCTAGCCAATACCATATCTCGAACAAAATGCATGTCAATTTCAATATGCTTCATACGCTGATGAAACACTGGATTGACAGTAAGATAAGTGGCACTAAGATTATCACACCAAATAGTAGGAGAAGAAGATGATGTAATATACAACTCACCTAACAAAGACATAATCCATCGTATCTCAGCAGCGGTATGAGCAAGAGCACGATACTCAGCTTCAGTACTTGACCGAGCAACAATATGTTGTTTCTTGGAACTCCAACTAATAAGATTGGGTCCAAGAAATACACAATAACCAGTAGTCGATCGTCTGTCATCGGGGCAACCAGCCCAATCGGCATCAGAATAGCCATGTACATCATAAAATGTGGAACAACGAATAACCAATCCATGAGAAGCAGTGCCATGTAGATACCGTAAAATACGCTTGACAGCAGCCCAGTGACAGCCAGTAGGAGTCTGAAGAAATTGAGACACCTTGCTGACTACATAAGCAATCTCAAGGCGAGTCAAGACCAAATACTGCAAGGCGCCCACGGTACTGCGATAGAGAGTAGGATCGGTTAGAGGAACCCCAGCATAGTGAGATAACTGTCGGCCAGAGGCAACAGGAGTGGATAAAGGCTGACACTGAGCCAAGCCGATGCGCTGTAATAGATCAAGTAAGTAACGCTGCTGAGACAAATGTAAACAATCATCACTAAACATGGCCTGAACTCCCAAGAAATAGGATAAGGTGCCTAAATCCTTGAGAGCAAACTGAGAATATAAACGAGCAATCAGTGAAGTAACAAACTCTGATGAACTCCCAGTAATGATAATATCATCCACATAGACCAAGACATAGCATATACTATTATCTCGCTGATAGAAAAATAAGGAAGTATCAGATATGCACTGAGAAAACCCACTAGATAGAAGTGCAGAAGAGAGCTTAGAAAACCAAGCTCGGGGGGCCTGCTTAAGGCCATAGAGAGCCTTCCGAAGAAGACAAACATGACTAGGCTGAGAAGGGTCAACAAAGCCAGAAGGCTGAGACATATATACTATCTCTGATAAATCCCCATGAAGAAAGGCGTTGTTGACATCAACCTGTCGAATCAAACATCCACGGGAACATGCAACAAACAAAACAAGACGAATAGTAGTGGGTTTAACAATAGGACTAAAAGTCTTTGTATAGTCAAACCCTTCCGTCTGATGAAAGCCCTTAGCAACACACCGGGCTTTATAACGACAGGATTATGCTTGATCCTATAAACCCATCTACAGCCAACAACGTTAGCAGAAGGAGGTGGTGGAACAAGATCCCATATGTGGTTGGATTGCAACGCACCAAACTTGGTACGCATAGAATCCCACCAAGCAGAGTGACGCTGAGCCTGAGAGAAAAAAGGGGGCTCAGTGGTAGGGACAGTATCAATATGATAAAAGACATGATCAGGGAACTATCTAGGCTGAAGAGTGTGATCACAAGAACGTGTGATCATAGGATGAGGAATAGGAGGTGGAGGGGGAGGAGGCGGAGAGTAAGAAGAAGGAGGAGAAGAGGAGGGAGGTGAAGACTAAGTAGACGGAGAAGAAGGACAAACTGAAGAATCAACAGGATAGGATGGAGGAGGAATAAAGATGTCAGGAATGGGAAGGGAAGAAGGAGACTCAGAGGATGAAGAAAAAGAGCCAGGAATCTCAAACACAGACTCATGAAAAATCACATGACGAAACGTGATAGTACGATAACCACTATGACTGGGAGCATATCCAAGGAAAATACAAGGAGTAGACTTAGGTGAAAGTTTATCCATACAAGAATCACTAAGATATGGATAGCATAGGCACCCAAAGGTACGAAGAGTCGAGTGATCAGGACGAGTACCAAATAAAACCTCATAAGGAGTGGAGTAATGAAGAACCGGCGTAGGAAGCCGATTAATAAGAAAGGCTGTTGTGGCATAAGCGTCATACCAGAACTTCTTTGGTAGATGGGCGTGAAATAACAAAGCACGAGCAACCTCAGACAAATGACGATTCTTGCGCTCAGCTACCCCATATGTTGAGGTGTATAAGGACAAGAGATCCAATAAGCTATGCCAAACTCGGAAAAATAATGGTCCATATCTCCACAAGTCAACTCAGGAGCACCATCACACTGAAGATGTTTGATGGTGCATTAAAACAAATTTTCAACCAATGGTCGAAAAAGACGAAAGGTATCAATAGTCTGTGAGCGTCTGGTCAATGGATACATCCACGTAAAGCGGCTAAAGTCATCAATGAATGTAATAAAATAACGATAACCAGATATAGAATCAACAGGTGAAGGGCCCCAAATATCACAATGAATCACATGTAAAGGAACAGTAGAATGAGATACAATGGAATGAAAAGGCAAATGACCAGATTTAGAAATACAACATGAGTTACATGGTTTATATAGAGATTTAGAATCAAAGATAACAAGGAAAGCCTACACAGCACAGGAACAGAGGATGCTCCAAACGAGTATGCCAAAGCTCCCGAGAAGCAAAGAAAGTAGCAATGAGAGAGTAAAGCTGGTGCGGCCTAGCTCGCATGTGGTGGAGGAGCTGGCCGGTGTGAGTCTGTACAAATAAACCAAAGCATGAGAATAAAACAGAAACAGGATGATCAATCACAGGTTGTGTGATTAACAATAGGTTCTTGGCAAGACCAAGAACCACAAGAACATATCGAAGCAACAAACTACAACTCGATAAGCGAAGATAAGAAAATTCAATATTATGGTAAGAGATGTACCATCACCCACAATAACAGGCTCAGAACCAGTGTAAGGAACTGTACCAAACACAATGGAAGGATCAGAAGTCATATGTGCAGTAGCACCGGAATCTACAATCCACGATTCGACAGTCTGACAATTGCTTGAAAAATCAGCACTAAGCCCAAAATATGGTGAAGCATGATTAGAAGCCCAATTGTGAAAATGTCCTGGCCCAAAACCTTCTGGAGTAGGTTCAAGACCTGACCCATATGACTGAATGGACTGCTGCGGCCCATGAGTATCAAAATACCGAGGCCCGGAATAGGACCCAAAAGAGGGTGGCCCAGCATAAGATGGGGGAAAAGATGGTCTTGAGCCCAATAGACCACTACCAAGACCAAGAGAAGGCCCATGAACTTTAGGATATCCGTTTTCATCAGCAACAGAACCAGCAGTTCCAATATCAAAGTCAACAGCAGCAAGGTTAGTGGCAAACCGAGAAGGATGCTGCCATCGAGGACTGCCACGACCACCACCGAGGCGTCCACCACCACCACGAGCCCTAGATCCATGCCAGTTTGTACTACGAGTGACAGAAGATCGAGAATTATCAACAGGCGAGTATCGATAATAGCATGTCGAAGCTTTGTGATCAGATTTGGCATAAATTTGACAAGTAATCGACTTGGATGTGTCTGTATGTGGTGGATTTGAAGTTGAAACAGTCATTGCAGCAAGAACAGGTGGCCGAGTTGATTGTCTTTGCTTCAATCGTATCTCGTATGTAAGTAATTTTGACCTCAGTTAAGAATAGGTCAAAGTTTTGTCCTGATTCTCAACATTCATGGCAAATTTTTCATAATCGAGACTCAATCCTTAAAGAACCTGCAATACAAGCAAATCATCTAAAATTGGATCATCAATAGCATTAAGCGAGTCGACAATTTCTATTGCTTTATTCAAAAACTCAATAATCGACTTTGAGCCTTGTTTTAGAAGATGAAATTGAGTACGAAGTGTGACTGCTTGGCGAACACAGTTTGAAGAAAAGAGTCTTCAATCGCCTTCCAAAGTGATGATGTTGTTTCTGAATTTCGAGCAAGATGTAGAATCAAGGGAGATAGAGTTGTTGTGATTAAGGCTTGAACAAAGCCATCGCTTTTCTCCCAAAGTTCTCGATTGTCTTCTGGTATTGTAGTGTCGAATTTCAGAAAACTCAGCAGGCCCAAGGTCTTCAGAACAGTGACAATCTGATGCTTTCAATTGAGGTAATTACTATCATCTAGCTTAATTGATAGAAAATTTGCAATATTAGGAAGTGGATTGGTTGAATTCATCGCGGTATGAACTGCTTCAGATGAAGAAGATGACGTTGAAGTGGTCACGATGAAGATAGAAGACTGTTGGAGATAAGGAATTCACCGGAATTTTGCTGGAGAAGATGACGAATTGCCGGAGAAGACGTCGGAATCCCAGAGCATTTGCTCTGATACCATATTGTAAATGTGTATGTGAGATACTTTGTTTCATGATTAAAAGAGAGGGACAGGGAGTCCTGTTTATACAAAAACAAGAGAGAATATCTAACACATTCTAGAAGGATCTTTTCTAACTAGAAATTAACTAACTCCAACAACTTGAGTAACAACCATGAAACTAACTCAACTAATCTCTCTAATATAATCAATTAGTGAAAATAGAAATTGGATTATGTTTGTTGCATTTTTGTTATTTATCAAAGTGAAAATTAAGTGCAAGGGTTGTATGATTGTGCTAGTGTAATTGTTGTTGATAACAAAAATGAACATTATAAGTGTCATCAGTTAACCTCTTATGATTATGCTAGTGTAATTATCATTGATAGCAATTTTGGTTTTGGTAACAAATGTTGAATGCTATATATAAAAGCTTAGTAGAAATTTTAATTTACTATAGCAAGTTACTTCAATAGTAACTTCATCTTCTGTAACTGCTGTTGTAGCTACTATATAACCATTATATGACGATTATAACTATCTATTAATAATCGTAAATTGTGCAATTTCGATGATTAATTGCAATTGTTTGAGCCCCTATATAAAGAATCGGTTGGTCTTATATTTCGACATTAGATTCTCACGTATTTTGGTACTAACTTCATAAGAAAACAACAAAATTGTTTTTGAACCATATCCAATAAGGTATTTTGGAGTCCCACAACGTAATCTTAATCTAAAAGCAAAGAACATACAATTTAAATAATTATTCAGGAAACTCCAAGAAAAAAACTATATATAACAAAGAGTTAATTACACGATTGGTCTCTGTTATTTGCCCATATTGCAATATTGGTTCCAACTTTTGAGAATTAGAGGTTTGGTTTTTACTGTTTGCCAACTTGTAAAACGATTGGTCCCTGGCATTAACTTCTGTTAAGTTTTTCAGTTAAGTGGATCTGAAAAGTCTAAAATACCCCTGCAGTAAAAGAAAAAAATATTTAAAATATAAATTAAATTATATGGGTCCCACTTTTTTAGATTAAACAATTATACACACACACACACACACACACACACACACATATATATATATATATATATATATATATATATATATATATATATATAGTATATGTCACCATCACCATTAACCCACCACCATCGCCGACAACCCACCACCGTAACACTACCTGCATCACCACGATTACCTTCTCCACTGCATCACCACTGTAACATTACCACCATCATCACCATCACCTTCTCCACCGCACCACCATCGTAACCATAGTATCACCGTCGCTGACAATTGCAAGCAGCACCACCGTGACAAATCACCACCGGTGATGGTGATCATATGGAGGAGTGATGCGGACAGTAGCTCCCACTTGTGGCTCACGTTATTGCCGTACGCCTGGCTGCACACCGGCTCGAGCCCCGACGCTAGTCCGACAAGGACGGAGTAGCCGGTAATGTTGGTGAAACCACCGCTCGGAGGAAGACGAGACAGTTCGCCGCCGTGATCAGAATCGCCATGGATAGAAGCTCCTTGAGCTCTTCCGTCACCTGTAAATAATCACATATCGATCAACAATTAACGGTTAACAATCCGGTGAACGAAGCTCAGATGTTCAATCATTCGTATTAACAAACAGTGAACGAAGTTCAGATTCAATCAAATAGATAAACAAACGAAGAACGGTGGTGAGTGAATGGTGGTGGGCATGGCGGTTGTGGGTTGAGAAAGAAGAGCTAATTAGGGCGATCATGATGGGTGATAGTTATGGGTGATCAACGCTAATCCCGACTGTGGTCAGCCGGTGATAATGGTGACGATCGGTGGTGATGGTTCGGTGGTAGGGGACAGGAGGAGAAGTGTGGATTGGGGGTAGGAGAGAAGAAGTGAGACCCACTTTATTATACATTTTTTTAATGCAGGAATATTTCAAACTTTTCACATCTACTTAACAGAAAAACTTAACAGAAGTTAGTGTTAAAAACCGTGTAATCAACTCTATAACAAAATAAAGGGAATGGTATTTAACTACTAAATGTTTGGTCTCTCTAATGATACAATTTGACTGGTTTGGACAAAAAAACTAGACCACACTGCTAGTTTCAAGAAACGACAAACCTAACCTGTCAACTTGGGTGAGGCAAACGAACCATGTGTTTCACCAGTAAGGTTAAATCTATTTTTTTTCAAATAATTAGGTTATACTAAAATAGGTAAAAGAGGATACATGATTATAATAGATACACAACCACATATTAAAATTAAGAAATAAACATATAAATAACATAAATAACAAAAGTTGAATGACAACCAGTTTTAAGTTTTAAACCAGCCTAAACTGCTAAACTGTCAAACCATAAACCGATCATTTAGAAACCACGCAACTTGCTAGTTTTAGACGTTAATGAACACCCTACTACACCCCCTACCCTCCATTGAAAACTTTGTCCAATTCTTAAGGACACCATTTATCAACATCAACCAAAGCTCATTGTTCTGCCTTACCCATGTGTAACATCATATGCAAGAAGAAAGGGCAAAATCTTTCATAGGAAATAGTTACTTGAACCACATATATTAACACCCCATCTGCCTACTGGAGCCCATTCAAGGGCCCATTAAATACACAGGGTTCGTTCAGTGGGTGCACCCACCCTAACCCAGGTCCAGCCACAACCCATGTTCATGGGCCCCCAACAGGACAATCATAATTCATACAAGTACAACAGACTGCACATGGATGCAACAGTTTCAACAATTACTAAAAACACCCTACAACCAACTTAACCACCTTCTTATACTTGCTACAAATCCTACTAAATTGTTGACATGTGTTTTCTACATAACACAAAGGGCAATATAGACATTTCACTGTTGATTAATCACTGTTTTGGGATATAACCTCACCAAATTTGAGAAACAGTTGAGCATCTGAGGTGCTAATGGATGAGCAGTTGACCAAATGTGGAGTCTTGAGGTTGGCGTATTCGTCCATGTAGCTCGAGACCTTTGAAGGCGGGAGGAAAGTGGCGTGACACACCGGGTAGGGTTTTGGTGGCGGGAGTATGCTCCCGAGCACCTGGACCACCTCATGCATTGTTGGTCTCTCGAACGGTTGTCTTTTCGTGCACAAGAGCGCGAGTTGGAATACCTTTTTTACTTCCCTGAGATCCTTACATGTTGCTGATATTTCCGGGTCAACGGTTTCCATGACTGTGTTGTTTGCTGTCTTTGACAAAATCTGATGTACAATTGATTTAGTTTAAAATCAACAAACACTAAGAAAAACAGGCCCGAATGAATTAATTATCGGGTCGGGTTTTAAAACACTAAATAAACTACATATAACATGAAAAAGATAGGCGCGAAGACTGACCAGATGATGGAGGTTTGACTCATTATCAACAGCTTTTCTTCCGGTAAGCAGCTCGAGTAAAACAATTCCATAGCTGTAAACATCAGATTTCTCTGTGAGACGTGAAGTACGGGCGTATTCAGGATCGATGTAACCAATAGTCCCCATTATATAAGTCGAAGTGAAGGTTTTCGAGGTGCATAAACTCTTAGCGATCCCGAAATCAGTAAGATGTGCTTCAAAATCCTTGTCAAGTAGAATGTTGGATGATTTCACATCTCTATGGATTATCCTTGGACTACAGTCATGGTGAAGATATGCAAGTCCTTGAGCCGCCCCCAGTGCTATCAGAACTCGTGTATCCCAATCGAGCCTTTTCTTCTTTAACGAGCCTAAAACCAACAAAAATTCGATAAAATACAAGCAAAATACTACAAAAAAAATACTAAATGTGGCATTTCGACCCATTTCTTTGTGAAGGGGTCGATTTGGGTATTTTTATGTCACACGGGTCAAGCGGGTTGAATGGATAATCTCCTAAATCAGCAAGTTAGATTATTATTATCATAACATACTTCTTTTAATCATATTAAACACGTTAGTTATTTCACAAAAGTCTAAAACAGTGGCGTCGGGTCAACCCAACCTATTTGACCCGCACATCTTGCCACCTCAAGAAACTACTTACTAGCAATATCCTCACCATGAAGGAGATCCCAGAGGCTACCATTCTCCATGTAGTCGTAAAACAACAAGTTTCCGGAAGGTGATAAAGAATAACCCTGCAAACTAACAAGATTTCGGTGCTTTATGCTTCCAATTGTTTCAAGTTCAGTCTCAAACTCTTTCAAATACTCGGGATAATGAGTATAGAGTCTCTTAATAGCCACAGGCCTGCAGTTTTTAAGAACACATTTGTAGACAGTGCTAGATGCCCCATATCCAATTATATATTTCTCACTCAAGTTCTCGGTCATCCTCATAATATCATCATACACATGCAGAGCCAAGTTCATGTGAAGTATCACAAGCTTTGGTGATGGGTAATGAACGGGTTTGTCATACGACCTGTTAATAAAAGGCTTTGACTTGTGGGGCCAGCATACCGCCACTAGGATCATAAGAAGTAGAACTAAGGCACCGAGAGCAATTCCTAGTATAGCGGCTTTAGAAATCATCCCTGCATAAAGAAATAGTTTTTTTAGCATTGTTATTGTAGAAATATTAATTTTAGTAAACCTTAATTAATAATTACCTCGCTCGTTGGAACGAGAAGCATGACATGACGAGCTTAGTGAACTGCTGCAAAGACTGGGATTGGCAAGAAAGCTGCATGGGGAATGTGTGTTTTTGTAAGACGATTTTAACGATGTAAACAGTGTACACTAGTAGAAGTTTGTTTTCCTACCTGTCGGGTGAAAATTTTGAAAAATTATTGGCAGTGGGAATATCCCCAGCCAGATTATTATATGATACATTTCTGCATAAATGGGAAACAATCAGTCTCAAACTTGTTAACAAAAAATCACCTTATACATTATTATGTCACTGAAACTTACAGAACAGAAAGGCTAAGGCAGTTCACCAATGACCCCAAACCGCCAGTTAAGTTGTTACTTTCTAGTTTCCTGCAGAACAACATTAATCAAAGAAACAAATGTCATGTGTCGACAAACGTTTTACTAAACTATTCGTGTGGAGACATACAGTATGAACAAATTCTGAAGTTGACCAAGCTCTTGGGGCAGTACACCAGAGAGATGATTGTAAGAAAGATCTCTGCAAAAAAGACAAGTAATTGATGTTATCACAAAAACCACAGGGCCCGTGATCAGCAAGGGGAAACTTATGAAATGGCATACGACTACTTACATTTCCATGACACTTCTTAAGTTGCCAAACTCAGCTGGCAAATATCCAGTCAACTCGTTCCGGCTTAGATTACTGTTATTTTTCAACAAAGAAAAATAGCTAAGATGTCCTAACAAAGGCCTATCAAGTATCAAAACATAATATTTAGAAAAGCAAACTTACAGTTTCAAAAGATGTTCCAAATCGCCAATGGGAGAAGGGATTGGACCGCTGATTTTGTTGTTAGACAGGTCCCTGTGCCAATAGAAAATACCAACATGCAACAGTTGATTTTACTCAAATAAAAATGAGAAAAAAAAACAATAAAGTTAAAGTCATTAACTGTTTAGAGTTGCTTACAATGTATCCAAGTTACCGATCCTGGACAGCTCAATTGGAATAGGACCCGTAATGTAGTTTGATGAAAGATTCCTAATCGAATTTATAAAAGAAAAAAAAAATATTGTAGTCCCATGAAGAACTACATGAATCTGACAAAGAGGATTTCGAGCATCATTACATCAAGAATGTAGGTACTTACAAATATGTCATGCTTTCAAGCTTCTGAAATGCAGCAGGGATGGTGCCCTTCAGTCTGTTCCCATGCACGTTGCTACAAAGTAAAAACAATTAATATCGACTGTATAAAATTTACAGAAGAAGATGTAGATTATAGTAACTTACAGGCTGTTGAGGTTAGTGCAAGAGCTAAGATTCTCAGGTACGCGCCCCTCGAGTTTATTTCCCGCGACATTACTAAAATTACATAGCACAATTAACTTCCCAAAGAAAAAACAAAATCATGTTAAAGTGGAATTGCAGAGTTTACAGGTCAAATAAGTCAGTGAGTCTCCCAAGTTCTGGTGGAATATGACCCGTAAGCTGGTTATCATTCAGTTCCCTATATAACAGAAAAACCTCAAAATAAACGCCTTAAAGATTTGTAACATCGAGATAATATTCTAAAGTGACAGAAATAGTAAGTAATACACAAGCGTGTATACAAGTAATGGAGCTTCGACATATTCCCAAGCTCAGGAGGAATGGATCCTGTCAGCTTGTTGTTATGGAGATACCTACAACAAAACCGAAGAGTGGTTTCAAGAAGTTGTTATATGATAAGTTCTTAAATAGTAAAACCATAAATTCTCTATATAATAAAATTTGCCAAACATTCAAACATCTGATTATTAGAACATCAAAAGGCAAAACCACATCCAAACACTATCTTCCACATACACTAATTATTGAATATCATATAATAACTTTAAAAACATACATTCACCATGATATTATACCATAAGCACAAACAAAAACAAAATACACTCTTACAATTTCTCTGTATATGTCAAGTTTCCAAGGATCGGAGGAATTTGGCTGGTCAAGTTATTGCAACTCAGGTCCCTGAAATACCAACTCTAGAATCATTTGAGAAATTCATATTAATTTTGGATTTTGACTAAAGAAATATAGGATGAAATTACTTACAAAACCGTAAGCGCCTGCATGAGTCCAATCACAGATGGAATTTCCCCTGACAGCTGATTTCCTTGGAGGGATCTAAGGTATGCCCAACAGACATATTAATGCTTGTTAATATGCATGTATTTTTTAGTTTAACTGAAAACTAGTCAAAGCTATAAGCCATAGGCTTACAATGTGGCTACTTGTAGGAAACCGATATTGAACGGTATCTCTCCGGTCAGTCGGTTGTATGACAAGTCCCTAACACGATTAAAACAACAGTTAATCAAAAGAAGAACACACCATGCTTGATATTTTCAAAAATCTGATTGTCTCAAGTTTGGTACATACAAAACCTGGAAGCTAGTGCAGTTGCCAATATTTGAGGGAATTGTGCCACTTAAACTATTGTTCCTCAAGTCACTGTGTAAATGATCATAGATAAGCAAAAACTTTATAGAAGTATAAACTATAAAACTAACATGATGAAAGTATAAAACATTAAACATTACTTACAAATACCACAGGCCGGTTAGCTGACAGACGTCGGGGGAGAGCTCTCCTACCAAATTGTTGCTCCTCAATCCTCTAGTTACAGAATCATGTATTATGGTCAAATTTGTTACACATGTAATAGTATTTTACAGAATCAAGCTTTAGAAACTTACAGATACTGCAATACTTCATTCCAGTATATAAGTCTTGGGATTTCCCCGTTTAGCTGATTTTGTGCCAAGTCCCTGGGATCGCCATCATTTTTATAAATTGAAATATGAGTTTTTATGATTCTTTATGGAAATAACTGAAGGAATGGTGCTTACAAAATCTTCAAATTAGGAATCTGTGATAACGTTGAAGGGATCGGACCGGTTAACTGATTGTCTTTCAAGATTCTGTTATACACATTAAAATCATGTCGTCAAAGGTTGCCAATGTTAGTTAGCAAATATTAGTGTACAAATGGAGGTTATACTTACAAGAGCTCGAGCTGTTTTAACTTTGATACCGAAAAAGGGATGTCCCCGGTTAACATATTGAATGATAAATCCCTAGTAATACAGTTTCATCATAAATCATAATCATAATCATAAAATGTGTAAAAAACTTATAGAAACAAATTACAAATCCTAGAAATCACAAAAAACAAATTTGCGTTATTTAGATGATGCTTACAAGTTCATAAGGGAACTACAATCACCAATCTCATCTGGGATTTGACCAGATAATCTATTGCCACGCAGATCGCTGTTTAAACATGATCCAAAACCAGATAAAAATCAACACTTTATTGAAAAAAGAAAAAAAGAAATTTCAATTTATTCAATATTTAGCGCAAGGGTGTTAAGGGAAGAAACTATACATGGATAGTAAACCTTTAAGCTGTCCAATACTTGGTGACAGTTCCCCGTCAAGATTCAAGTCTGAAAGATTTCTGAATGATGGTTTAAAAAGTCAACATTTTGACCCAAAAAGTCATAATCTTGTTCTTGAAATTAATTGAATTAGTTAACAATACACTCACAGTGCAACAACATTGAAGGTGACATTATCACAGGAAACCCCTCTCCACATACAATAGTCTGAAGATGATGAATCAGTCCAGTCATAAAGCACATTATTCACATCTCTAAATGACTTTTTAATCTCCAACAATATCCCTCCTTCACCATTAAAAAGTTCAAGGTTAAATTAATTAACTAATATATAAACTCAAAGCACATGCATCAAAAGGATTAAATATTGAATGTCATATTTAATTAACCTAACATAACACAAGTCAAAGGGAATATTATAATAAGGTTTCAAATTCTTGAAAATTTTAGATAACAAATAGCTTGAAATCAAGGAACATGATCACAAAACAAACCCTTTTTCCCAAATCCAAATTATGACTTGTACTGTTGTACAACATGCAGTAATAGTTGTACAAAAGGGGTAATTAGGTTTGAAAAGGTTCACACACTCACCATCATCAGAATTCACCAAAAGATAGAAACTTGATGAAACAAGAAGAAACAAAGAAAACTCCATCATCTTCAAAGCTCGAACCTTTCTTCTTAAAGACTCCATTAAACCTCACCTCTCTAAATCTCCGGCAAGATTCTCGAAACAATTTCAAGATGCAATTGCTTCATTTGTAACAGAGCATCATAATATCTTATATCTATGGAGAATTAGAAGATATAATCAAGAAATTTGAAGCAGTACCATAATAGTAGTGCCAAGGTATAGCTGAGTAGCCACTGTGTTATAAGACACTGCACAATTTTACAGCAATTGTTTCCCCTATTTCTCTCTCTGCTGACAGCTTTTTCAGGATAAGAGAGATGAAAAAGACCCATTTCTGCATCATGTTCGTTTTAATATTTCATTTCATACGTTTAAACTATTATCGTTTTCAGAATAAAAATTATTTCCAATTCTACACCATACATACATGTGGGTCAATCTGCAAATTGTTTTTAAAATCTTCAAAATACGAATAAACGTTTTCTTGAAATACTGTGTTAGGGCTAAAGATTTTCCCTTTTTTACATAGAAGTCACTTCAATCATTAGTCGCCATCAAGTTTTGGTTTTTATGAGATGTTTGCAGAAGTGAAGGTGAGATAGACCCCTGGCTTGGGGGAGGGGTGGGGGTGGGGTGGGGGTGGGGGTGGGGTGGGGTGGGTTGGGAAGAAGATGGATGTGAGTAAACGAGTGATTGATAAAAGTAGCAGAGCAGTTGCAGCAGGCAGGAGAACAGTGGGTACTTTATTCTGAGAGGGGGAAAACATCCATTTAACCTACAAACATTTGTGTAGCTCTCCCATGTGACCACCTTCAGTCTCACTATAGCAATTAATTCAGAGAGACTAGGATACTCTTGGAAGTAGTCACGATGTTACAACTTGAACATTCTATCTAATATTCTATATATTTAACTGGTGATTGTTAGAAATGGAAACCAAAAAATAAATAATAAAAATATAAATTTATTATGTACACATTAAAAATTATATAAGCGGAAGTAGGATTCGTGTCTTTAAGGATACGTGTTAATTATTTTATACTAAAAACGTTTTAGCACAGTTAGTAGAGGACGTAGCCCTGAAGTACCCTGTACTACTTTGGAATCCATCAATCACTAACTGTCACATCACAAGTACCTTGAACTACTCTGAAACACCCAAAAAGCTGGAAATGCAACCCTAGACTACCCTAGAACTTTTATTTTCATATTTAAATAATTCAAAAAGAAAATTAACTTTTACTAAAAATTAAAAATTATATAATTAAAAATAAAACATTACATAATTAAAAAAATAGTACATAATTAAAACTAAAACATTACAAATATTAAAATTAACATATTCCTCGTCCGAAGCGAGGTACGCTAGATCTAAACTTGAAAGATGTTCGACAAGATCATATCGAAGTCGGAATTGTGTATCTTAATCATATATTTCCGAAAGAGCGTTACCGTCAAAAACCGGTTGGACCGGAGGGTCCATTATGTATACCGGTGATATCGCTCTTCCTTCGTCCTTCAGGATCATGTTGTACAATATCATGCATGCGTAAACCACGCTCCGAATCTTGTCAACCGTCATAGCCCGCATCGATCGCCTAAGTATACCCCATTTTCCTTTTAGTGCACCGAAAGCTCTTTCAACATCTTTCCTAGCCGGCTCTTGCACTTTCTTGAATATCTTTTGATTCGGATCGGTCGGATATGGAAACGATTTCACAAACGTGACCAAGTAGGATAGATCCCGTCGGTAAGATAGTATCCCCGTTTGTATAGATGTCCATTTACATAAAATGGACACTTGGGTGTGGTACCATTCCTTTCAGGTACAAATATTGGGGATTGATCGAGAACATTGATGTCGTTGTTCGACCCGGACGGGCCACAAAAACCATGCCAAAACCACATATCATTTGAAGCCACCGCTTCTAGCATGACCGTCGATATTGGTGATCACCTCTCATATATTGGCCACGCAACTCGTCGGACACATTCTCCAAACAAAATGTGTACAATCTATGCTACCAAGCATATCGGGAAGGTGATGCTTATCCTTATGTGCCTGGTACAAAAGTGCAACATCGTGGCTTGTAGGTCTACGAAGGAACTACCTACCATATAACTTAATAATGGCATTGCAAAAAATTTATAGACACTCACGCGAAGTGCGAGCAAACATACATATATACTCATCATACTTGTCTGGAGTGTTACCTGTTGCGAGTTGTCTGACCGCCGATGTGCATTTTTGTAGCGGGGTGAAACTCTGTTTCATCCTCCCGTCAAGGCTGTCTTGGAACCATTCTTCTTGTGATTCGACATCGCTGACTATTTTTAAGAATAAACGTTTCGACATACGATACCTCCCTCGAAACGTTTGTTCATCGTATTTCGAATCGTCAACGAAATAGTCGTTCATAAGTAGCTCGTGACCCGTTACACGATCGCGTGGAGCGTATTTTTTTTAAAAGAACTACTTGACGTATCCTCCAGGGCTTTGTCGACAAGATGTTTCGTAAAATATAAACTGCTATCATTCGAATTCAACGAATCCAAATCGTTTTCGGGAATGTACAAATTTGAAAACTCATCAGATATTGTTGTGTTTGTGTAATTGTTGTGTTTGTATGATTTTGTTTGAGTTTGTATAAATAATAATGTGTATATTGTGTCTGTGTTTGTGTTTGTGTACATATATGTGTGTTTGTGTAAATAATATTGTGTATGTGTGTGAGTATTTATAGTGTTAAAATAATTTTTCTTTTTTATATTGGAGGGCGCCTCCAACGGATATCTTCAACGACTATATAGTCGTTCTTCTTCGGTTTCTTCTTCGGCAAATGGTACCCGTGAGCAACTACCCGCCAGGGTGGCGGCGGTGTACCAGAGCGGGTACCCCCCTACCCGAGCAGGTACCCGAGGGCGCCCCCTCCTCCCTTAGTTGGTTATGGGTTAAGGAAGGTGCGGATTTTAATTAAAAACTAAAACTAGGAATAAATTGCAAAAAAGTAGAAAAAATTCCAGCAAGCTGATACGGCCGTGTCAAAACTGTAAAGGAAATTTCACGCGGCCGTATTAAGCTTCTGCCAAAATAACGAAAATTAATATTTTTTTGTATTTTTTTAATTATGAAAAAAATTACTAAAAACTTTAATTAAATAAGCAAATTCAAATATGAAAACTAATTCCAACACTAAGGTAATTTCTTGATTCGATTAGGCTTACAATCATCAACGATTATGGTGCAATGAATATTTTTAATTAATGATTTGTATCGATACTAGACATCACGCCGTTCGGATATCCACTCTATCTAATGTCTAATCAAGCACAGTTTGTTGATTAGAGCCAACCCGCTACTCTAAGCTCACACCGTTAGGATCTTAGCGTGTGGGTTGCAACAATAGAAGTATCAGTTATAACTAAGCACACACGTTGTTCGGTATGCCTAACTAGATTGTGTGATTCTATAACGAGAATGAATTCATAGACAAACTCAAACCTTTAATTGTTCCTTATATCAAAAATTAAAACTTGATTATGGTTTTAAAACTTGATGAACTTTATTAAAGAAATTAATAAAGTGGCCAATTTTATTAAGAATCTAATGTATACCGGATTAGATCCGGCTTTATGATCAAAAATCAAACAAACGAACCATCAAAACAAAAACATCTCATAGACGTTTCACATAAGTTCAAGCCAAATCGAAGAAATTAAAACTTAATGTTGAAACTAAAATTGTTCTAGCCGGACATGACGACTAGATCAATCAAAAGTAAAATAAAATAAAAACTTACGAAACAAAACACGAATGATTAAGATATCAACTTCCGACAGCTGAACGGAGCTCCGGCAATGGTGACGCAGACTGAAATCCACACGAACTACTCATACATGCGACAGAACTTCAGCATCACCACCACAAACACCGACGACTCCATCACATTCAGCGATTGCAACATCGACCGATCAGGCAAATTCACCACCACGCCGTCGGAGATCCACCGTCAGAAGCAAGCGGCAATGGAGATTCGATTACTCGCGAAGAACAATCCGGAGAACCGATTGAAGATCACCAAAGCCGGAGCAATTTCACCTTTGATTTCGTTAATCTTGTCGTCAAATCTACAGCTTCAGGAGTACGGAGTCACATCAATATTGAATCTATCGCTTTGCGATGAAAACAAGGAGTAATTGTCGTCACCTGAATCGATCGGAGCAATCGTTAAGGCGTTGAAGATCGGAACATCAATGGCGAAGGAGAACGCCGTGTGTGCGCTCCTCCGGCTATCTCAATCGGAAGTTAATAAATCGACGATCGTGCGTTCATGAGCGATTCCGTTGTTGGTGAACCTTCTAGAAATCGGAGGTTTGGGTGGTGGCGTCGATGGGTGGTGGGTGGTGGTGTCGATGGGTGGTGGGTGGTGGTGTCGATGGGTGGTGGTGGATGTAGGTGTGTCTTTATGGTGGTCAAAGAAAAAGAAGAAGAAGATGTAGGTGGTCCCATAATTTTTTTATTTTTATTTTTAATTCTTATGGGCATTTTAGTTTTTTTATAAAAGAATTAACGGAATAACTAACGGTATTAGGGTTTTGGATACAAATGGATATAAAAATAAAACATTAGGGGTCATTGGCAATTTTGAAACTGTAGGGATTCAAATGGTTAAAATGAACAAACGTCAGGGATGCATATGGTAATTTACTCTACTTAATTTTATAGTTTTCGTACAAAAAAATGTAAAACAGGAATTATATATGTTAGAGTGAATTACCATTTACATCCCTAACGTTTCCCCATTTTAACCACTTGTATCCCTGCAGTTTCAAAGTCTCGATTTGCCCCCTAACGTTTCATTTTTGTCCCCGTTTGAATCCAAATTACTAACTCCGTTAAAATTTTCAGTTAACTCTTTGTGGAAATGACTAAATTGCCCTTAAGAATAACAAAAAACTTTATGGGACCACCCACATCATCTTCTTCTCATTTGACCCCCATAAATCTCCCTCTCTCTCTCTCTCAAAAATAAACATACACACAAACACACACTCTCTCATTTGACCCCCATAAGTTGACTTATGTTGACTTCTGCAACACCACCACCACCTGACCACCATCGTTTCTTTCGGCCAAACGTTTAAAAGAAACTGCGTTGTTGCCTGTATAACCCTCTCGTTTAAACCTACTGTTCTCCTCACCACCGTCGATTTCACTACTTTTATCCCCAATCTCGCCCTCAAATCCGCCATTGTTAATAGGTGTGTTACGAATTCCTACTCCCCCATCCCTTAACCCATTGATCTTCGTTCTGCGCTGAACATCGTTCAATCGTTGATAAAGGGGTCTCCAAATCACCCCCAAATTCGCCTCTCAAGTTGCCTATCGTCGGCATCGGAGGATTCGATACTACCCATCGTAGCTTACATAAGTTGACTTATGTTGACTTCTGCAACACACCACCATCGCCACTGCCACCACCATCGTCCTTCGCCGCTGCCACCCTCTCCCTATTCTTCGATGAATTCAACAGCACAATCGACGTTGGAGTGAACTCTCTCTCCATACCCAACAAACTCCCTAGCTTCTCATTGACATCTTACTTGAAATCTTGATCGATTACCGACATGAATTTAAGGGTTTTAGGGTGAATTTGTAACACCCGAAAACTTGGTCAAATAAATAAATAAGAAAAGTATATAGAAGAAATAAAAGAAGGGGCAAAGATGAGGGGTGTAAAGTGTAAAAGTACACCCAAAAAGTCAAAAAGATGTGTATAAGGGGCATGGTCGCCCATGCTCTTTCTGCTGCTGCTGCTACCGAAAGAAAAGAAGGAAAAAGAGCTGAAAACCCTTGTTTCTCTCGGTTGTGAAGAAAAAAGGCTACGTTCTTCGAAGGTTTGTGTGTTTATATGTTAATTGGTTCGGTTTCTTTGTGGTTTCACCCTTAGAAACCGATTATTAAGTGTTTTGGTGTTTTGGTGCTTGTTTATGCTTGTTTTTAAGTGTTTGAGCTCTAGTGCAAGCAAGTTTGGTGGAGTGTTACTTGTTTGCTGATATAGGTGAGTTCTAGACCCCGTATTTCTTGTGTTTTAAAGGTGTTTGGGGCTGAAAATGCATCAAAATGGTTTCCAAGGCTTCATTTATGTAGTCGTATGTATATATATATGTGTATGCTCATGTTTTATGTTGTTTATGTGTTGGGTATGCTTAGAATAGTTTGTTTAAGCTTCGAACAGGTGATGAAACATATCTGAGATGATTCTGAAATGTAGAAATGCATAACTGGTTGTCATGCGCCCAAATAGGGCCCATGCGCCTGGGGATTTCCTTAGAAAATCCTAAGTGGGGGTTCATGCACCCCAATAGTGTCCATGTGCCCGAAACTTTAGCCTGATAAGCTAAGTATAATCTCATGCACCTGAATAGTGTCATGCGCCCAAAACTTTTCTCTAGTGACTAAGTGTAATCTCGTGTGCCTGAAAGGTTCATGCGCCTAAAATCTTAGGAAAATGACTAAGTGTAAGTCTTATGCGCCCAAATAGTGATGATGCGCCTAAGCAGCGCTCATGCGCTTGCATAGTTCCCATGCGCCTGAAAAACTTAGAAAATTTTCTGGAATTTTGGAGAAATCAGGATCTTAGGGTTTGACTTTGGGTTGACCAGCTGATATTATCTGATTATTTTATTCATGCTTTATGGTTGTTCTTTTGTTCTCTGTTACTATATTATTGTGTGACTTTACGTGGGTTGTTTATGCTCGTAAAGTAATATTATGAATCAAGTGAAAGATTAATATTAACGAAAAGTGGAACATAAAGAACAAATGAAAGTCTTATAAGACAAGGTTGAGGTGAGTGACTGTGTTGTCACAAAAGACTTGTATGTCAAAGTTGAGGTGAGTGACTGTGTTGTCACAAAAGACTCGTAAGCCAAGGTTGAGGTGAGTGACTATGTTGTCTCAAAAGACTTGTATGCCAAGGTTGAGGTGAGTGACTGTGTTGTCACAAAAGACTCGTAAGGGATTCAATCCATGAGATTGACCCGAGTCCTTGTCGCGTACCCCGGTACCGTATCGGTCTTCGAGCATGAGTCGGGGGTATTGCATGGAAGAGGACCCAAATAAAAGTAAAAGATAATACGAAATGAACGATGGCGAAGATAATAATAAGGGTTATCAATGTGTATGTATGATGTGTGGTCATACGAAAGAAACGTACAGCATTTTAAAGGGTATTTTCATATACAACTCCTATAAGGTATTTTATTGTTTTAAAACTAGAACTCACTCAGCAACGCTGACTTTTATGCATTTTTAGTTGGCAGGTAAATATTGCTAAGGATGGCACTCGGGAAGGCTACTCGTTGGGGCAAGACTGACATCCGTTCTTGATTAATAACATTGTTGTTTTGTAATGCATTCTAATGATCTTTTGTAACTGGCAACAAACATACATGTATTGCTTAGCAACAGAATTTATTAATTAATGAATGGTTTTTGTTGTTGAATTCCGCTGCAATGTTTAATGAATTTTGTAATGATTTTATTTAATTATGCTGTGATTGACCAACTGTGAAGTCTCCGTGAACGGGGCCTTACAGAATTTGAAGGTGGAAGAAAGGGGATTGAACATGAGTAGGATGGGGAAAACGATAGTGGTGAACAGCGATGGCGGTGGGTTGTTACATGGTGAGCAACGGTGGTGGTGGTCGTTATGTGACAAAGGGAGAGAGATGGAAGGGGTGAGTTTATGTGTTTATGTTTGAGAGAGAGAGAGAGATAATGTTTAAGGTTTATGATGTTTATGATGGTGAAGAAGATGATGTGTGCGGGTCCCATATTTTCTTTATTTTTTATTCTTAAGGGCGGTTTAGTCATTTCCGCAAAGAGTTAACTAAAAAATTTAACGGAGTTAGTCATTTGGATTCAAACGGGGAGAAAAATGAAACGTTAGGGGCCAAATCGAAACTTTGAAACTGCAAGGATACAAGTGGTTAAAATGAAAAAATGTTAGGGATGCAAATAGTAATTTACTTTATATGTTATTTTTAATAAAATACGTTCAAATGTGTATATGTAGTATTTATGTTTAATGAAGGGGATATATGTAATTAAAATTTTAGTTTAGGTATATTTGTAAATGACTATATTTTAAAAAGAATATATGTAATTAAAATTTTAAATTGAATAAATATGTAATTAATTAAGTTTATAGGAGGAAATATGTAATTCTTCGATTTTAAACGAAACTGTATGATTTTTAAATTAGCTTTTATAAACATGGGACTCGCTCACCACCCTTATGTTTTCTATCTATTATGGCATACAACTTTTTATATATCTACCCTAGTTCTTAAAGACGTTTGCGATGATTACATGAGTGTAAAGTGAAGATATGTAATGTTCTACATATTCATGATTATAATATATAGAACCTTATTTGCCAACATACAAATAAATAACAAAAATACGCATTTTCGTTTTTTTCTTATATATTAATATATAATTTAGAAACTAAGAAAATAAATAGAGTTAAAACAAAATTAAAATACAAGGCTGCATTCACAACCCATTTCACATCCTTATTCATATAATTATACTAAAAGTTATTATTTTTTTTTACTTTTCAATTAAATAATATTTTTTATATTTTTATCATTATTTTTTATCTCCCCTCCACTCACAACCGCTTAAAATATATTAAAAACATTATAGATTTTGAAAAGTGTTTTCTAAAAATAATATTGAACAATAAATTTCTCATATCCTTCACTCACAACCACTTATAATCATACCATATAATATAAAAAATACACTCACATAAATTTAAAGAACAGACTCTGAATGCTCTAACCCACTGGTTGTTCTTGCCTTCGGTGAGTGAGGAGGCTAGGGTTTGATCCTTAGGCCTTAACATCTACATTTTTAAGCCATTATTCCCCTGAATATCAGTAAAGTTTGGAGAGTTTTTTTATTGTTTTATGTTTATAGTTGACTTTAAACATATTTTGTTTTATAATCTTTTCTAGGGGTGTGAATTTCTAACACGATCCGAAAGCACGACACAAACCTAACATGAAATTTATGGGTTTGGGTTTACTATAAACGGGTTCGGGTCAGGTTCGGGTCGAACCTGTGAACCCGCTTAGCTAAACTGGTCGAGTTCAGGTTCAACCCAACAGATTGGTGGGTTGACCTGTTTGGCCTATTTTTTATTTATTTTATTTTATTTTATATATTTTGTGTCACAAATTAAGTTTCTTATGTGTGTTATTTAAAATTTAGAATTTAAAATAGAAATGACATAAGATTTCATCACTAAAATATAATTGTTTTATATTAATTAGTATTTTTTTTGTAAAATAATAATTTTAAAGTATTAATATGTGAAAAAATATAAAAAATAAAACATTTGGGTCAATCGGGTCGTGTTCGTGTCAACCCGTAAATTTTCGTGTCGTGTTCGGGTTGACACTTATGGCACAATTTTCGGGTTCGGGTTCGTGTAAAATTTTCGGGTTCGGGTTGGGTTGGACCCGACAACCCGAAAACACTACCCGTTTAGCACCCCTTATCTTTTCTTATATTTTGAAAATAGTGTTGTAGATATTTTATTTTTATCTATGTTTTAATATAAATTTTATTAAAACCGAATCAGATCAATATAATATGTTAACACTTCTTTTATCTCTAAACTTGCTTTCGTATTCTTAACACTTATTTTCAAAAAATTTATTGTTTTTTTAAATTTCAAATATATTATTACAACATACCTATTCTTATTTACGTTTCAATATAGACAAAATTACAGAAAACGTCCTTTAAGTTTATATGAAGTTGCAGGTATCATCATTTATCTCTAAAAAGCACTATAAACATACTTTATGTTAACATTTTGTAACAGATATCGTCCTTTAGACTAACTGTCGTTAAGTTTTCCTGTTAAGTCAATAGCAATTTGGTCTTTTTACCTCTAAAGGATTATTAATGTAATTTTTTTCAAACATGAAGGACGTTTTCTCTAACTTTTTTATCCTTTACTTAATTTATGTATTTTTAGAAGTATACATATAAATATGATTTTTTATGTAACAAAATAAATATTATTTAATTATTTTCATCCATGTATTATATATACATATTATTTATATTATTTAATTATTTATATAATCTATATGATTTAAAAACATGGATGAAAAAAATAATATATGTATTTATATAATTTATATAAAAAATAATATATGTATTTATTATAATTTATATATATATAATACGTGATTGAAAATAATTAATTAATTATTCGTGGATGAACATAATTAACTAGTTATACGTGTACAAAAATAGTTTATATATTTAGTTATATATATATAATAATACGTGGATGAAAACAATAATATATATTTATTTTCATCGAAGTATTATATATAAATATAAGTCATATAATTTAACTCTAAACACCTTTGTATTATTTAACTATTTATATAATTTATATTTATATATAATAGGTGAATGAATATAATTAAATAATATTTGTTATGTTATATAAAAAAATATTTATATATATTATTTTAATTATATGTAAATTAAGTAAAAGATAAAAAAAGTTACAGAAAATATCCTTTATATTTAAAAAAAATACATTAATAATCCTATAGAGGTAAAAAGACCAAACTACCCTTGACTTAACAGAAAAAATTAACGTCAGTTAGTTTAAAGGACGATGTGTTACAAAATGTTAACATGAAGGATGTTTAGAGTACTTTTTAAAGATAAAGATAAAACTTATAATTTTATATAAACTTAAAGGATGTTTTCTGTAATTTTGTCTTTGATATATATTTTACTTAAAAAGAATTTGCTTCAACATGCTAACACGCAAACACAACCCACTAACCATATATAACCCTAACTAGGCTTTTAACCCACCGCGCGTTGCCGCGGCGTGATAATGTATAAATTACAATAGACCCGACTCGTTACCGAACTAATTTTACGTCAATACGTATAGTGATTCGAATTTATATCGTTGAATGACAACGTATTATATTAAACCCGGCTTTTATCCAAATAAAATTTATGTCAAAAGATTTATATTTGATTCGTGTCCGAATTAAAATTTATATTGAAACGTAGAGTAAATGAAAACGTATTATATTTGATCCGACATGTTTCCAAACAAAACTTACGTCGAAACGTTTATATTTGACTTAACTAATATCTGAACAAAATTTACATTGAAACGTAGACAATTTTAAAACGGATATAAAGTTAAGCACACAAATATTTTATATTTAGCCTGTGTTATATATGATTACGTTCAAACGTAATCGAATTCAAATTTATATTGTACGAGGGTAAACCCAAAACTTTAGAAACTTGAGAATTCAAATTTATATTGTACGAGGGTAAACCCAAAAGTTATCATTTCTATTGCATATGACACAAACGTTTAGTGTTATATATAGACGAATAAGTTCAAAAAACATAATAACTTGAGGGTTAACTGGACCCGCGGATCACGTGCCTTGCGTGTATGGAAGGGTCGATGCTCCCACCCAACGGCAAATGCAATTGTTCCCTGTCACGTGCCCATTCAATTGTGGTATTTAAGGTTTCTTGGCCCCAAACTCAAAAAAACAAGCCTATTTTAGTGTTTTGAGTACACTAATGCATTTGGCTTATAAATTTCATGAATAAATATCTTTGTTATAGAAGATTATGTTGTGTCAAAATTAAGCAATACATAAACATTTTAATATTTTAGATTGTTTGTAGTTGATGATTAATGGATGAAAACTCAAATTACTTTCAAGAACGTGTTAACTCTAACGTCTCTAATAACCACGTACATGGGCTAATGGTTAATGGTGAATGGATCTCCAATCTAGTTGAAGTTAAGCAACATTTCTTTGATTATTTATCATCAAAGTTTGGTGATGGATATTTATTGGCCCACCTTATGTGTTGATGGCCTTTTGAAAATCTACACTTCCAAATCTGAAAACCTTATTGCCAATTCTCAGCCTCATAGTTTTAGAACGCATTATGGGAGGTGACAACGATAAATCCCCTGGGCCCAATGAATTTACAATTTCTTTAAAGAATTATTGGGATATATTTTAAAACGAGTTTTTGTCTATTTTAAATACATTTCATTCTAAAAGTGTTCATTCATGGTTCCAACTCCTTTTAGAGGTGGACGAATCAGGTTTTGGGCCGTACCCGAACCCGGGTACAAACCAGGTATGGCTCAATCGGGGTTTTTTTTGTACCCGGGTACAAGTGAAACCGGGTACGGGTACGGGTCAGATACATCATAATGAAAACCCTACCTTGTATACCCGGTTAGTGTAGGGTCGGGTACAAAACCGGGTACAATCCGGGTTTTTTTTAATGTGTGTATTATCATTATTTAATAAAAATCATCATCATTATTATTATTATTATTATTATTATTATTATTATTATTATTATTATTATTATTATTATTATTATTAATATTATTATTATTATTATTATTATTATTATTATTATTATTATTATTATTATTCACCATTTATTAATTTTTAATAAACGTCGGATTAATCGTCATGTATTTCTATAACAATATTAAATAAACATTAAATTTCATACATTTGAATCAATAAAAAATAACATAAAATTTTTATTTAACTTATCGTCTAATATTTTTTTTCTACGAGAGGCTTCATCAAATGCAAATTCTTTGTCGGATATACCAGAAGATACTTCTTTTTCTACCTCTTCATCTTGTACTTTAGCTTCGAGTGCAGTTTCGTCTTCAAGGCTTGTTTTGTCTTGTATACGGTCTATCGCACCTAAGTGATCATTTAAACAAATACACATCTCCACCGCTTCCAGAGTTAGTCTTGTTCTCCGTAATGATATTACCCTGCCACTAAGAGAAAATGCATATTCTGAAGCTACCGTAGAAGATTGGACGCTTAGTAAATCATGGGCCATAGCGGAGAGAATCAGAAATTGGGATTCATTTCCTTTCCACCAACCCAAAATATCGAATGCACGATAATCTTCGGTAGTCATAGTGGAAATAAAATCATTTCCACTATATCTACCGAGCTCGCTTGTTGGGGTGTTACCCCTTTGTCGTTTAGCCGTCACATCCCGAACACCATTCAATATAGTCAAAACCGGGTCTTTAACCGAGGTACTAGCACTTGAGGTCGATTCTCTTGGCGTAGTTATGTTTACGTTAAGCTCATATCTATTTGAATACAAATTAAAAATTGTTTTCAAACTTTCATTAAAATTTTCTTTTGCCGTGGTTGAAAAATTAGGGTTTTCGTCACGCATATCCAAATTGTCATTTATCTCGTCTATCAAACATTCAACTCCTGCAACATTTAAAAACGGATTTAAAGTGGCGGCACAAGTAAAAATGAGTGGTACCTCAACAAAATTTTTTTTAAACTTGTCTTTCATTGGTTCTATCATTTCTCTAAACATATTATTTTTATTTTGAAAATTTTTAAAATTCAAAGCCATGATATATAATTCTTGAAGCACCAAATAGCTAGTGGGATAATAAACTCCTGATAATTTTCTAGTTGAGTTTTTAAACACGTCAAGAAATTCGGATAGATGTTGAATATTTTTCCAACCCGCATCCGGAAATGGGTCGGCTTCATCATTATCCGAAAGACTACCATGAAAAGCTTTTAAAGTACCTTTTTGTTTTAAAGCACAATCAAACATGTGACAAGTCGAATTCCAGCTAATAGGTACATCACAATTAGACCCTAAAAATATAGATTTCGTATCCTTACAAAGTTGTTTATAATCTTGATGTCTTTTTTTATTTTTTTTTTATAAACGTCGTGTAACATAAATCGAAAAGCTTTAATAAAGTTATCAATAAATTGCACGGATAGCCTGTTTTGCACTACTAAATTTATAATATGTGCAACGCAACGAGTATGGAAAAAATCGTCGTTGGCAATTGGAAAATATTTAAATTTTATTTTTTCAATCGCGGTTGTGTTGTTTAAGGCGTTATCAAATGCAATTGAAAAAAAATTATTTTGTAAATTAAAAGTAATTATTACATTATCCAAAAAGTATAAAAAAAAAATTCTCCGGTGTGTGGATACGGAAAAAAGTTCAAATGCAATCATACGTTTCATAATTTACCATGATTTCGGATCTACCCAATGATCGGTGACGCAAAGGTACGATTCGGATAAACCGTGTAGAGCCGACCAAACATCTATCATGATAACTCCTAATCTGTCTATATTCATGACGTGTCATGAAGATGTTCAGATATCATTTCTAACTCCTAATCAGCCTGTATTCATGGGGACGTGTCATGGAAGACACTCTTATTTTTAAAGATATTATTATATCATGGACAAGTAAAATAAGTCAAGTGCATCTTTTCAAAGTTGACAAAAGGCCTTTGACTCCTTGAATTGGAACTTCTTTTTCTCTATTATGGTAAACATGAACTTCCTGGTCAAATGGGAACACTTAAAACAGAAAAAGAATTTTAGATAAAAGAGGGGAGATTCTTATCTCCTTTCTTTTTTTTTTTTTAAATTGCTATGGAAGCATTGGGTGTTATCATGAAAAAAAAAACGGTATCATTGGGAATTTTTCGTGGGAAATCTCTCCAATTTTGGCCCTACCATATCTCACTTATTTTATGTTGATGATGCTCTCTTTATCAGAGAATGGATTGTTGTCCTCATTTACTAACTTGAAATACATGGCTTGTTACTTTTATTTAGCTTGAAGTCTTTGAATGTTTTTTTTTCAGAAAATCAAACTCTATGGGTTCTTCTTGGATTCAAATCAAATTAAAATTGATGGCTTTAAGAATTTGTTGTAAAGTATATTTTTGAAACTCGTATTTCTCTTTTTAAGGCTATGATGTTATCCTTTGATAGATGAATCATTTTAATTAAGTATGTTCTCAATAGTCTCCCCAACTATTATTTTCTCCTTGTACAAAACTCCGCTACGAGTCATGGCAACTTTGGATAAATAAGAAGACGATCTTTATGTTGGGTGTCTTCAAATAAAAATGGTGGCACCAGAAGACAAAACGGGCTTGGGTCTCAGCTCGCTTATGGACACTAAACCTTTCTCTTCGCGCAAAGTGGTGGTGGAGATCCTTTGAAACCCAACTTTATTGCCATGCGGCTTTAATGCTGTTTGGGCTGATTCGCTTGTAAAGATCAACCGATTACTCTCTCTAACGCACTAACAAATGGTTGTGGTTGCTTACACATTAGAGTTCATTCTCAACAGCCTCACTTTAGGTTGTTATTACGTAAATTACGACAAACCAATCTCATGAAAATGTTGTTCACACAATCAATTTAAATCTGTTCAATCTCAAATCAAAACGATATTAGCAACAAATATTCTGGGTATTTCCAAAAAAAGGTTGGCTGGCGGTTTAGGTTGTAAAGATGTTTTTTCTCTAGTGGTTGAGAGTTTTAGTCTTGTTGTGGATATTTGATATAGATTTAGGAGTAGGTTTAAAAGGTGGGCGAGTTTTATGTTTTAATATATATTGATGTACTTTTTAAAAGTGTGTTGATTTAGAAACCTATTTTTTAAAACATTTTTTATTTGTGTATTAAATAATAAACATATTTATAATAAAAAAATTATAATAAAATATAAATTACATTGATAATCCCTACAAGTAAAATAGTTATTTTGATAAATTTAACATCACTAACTAAACTAATAGAGTTGGGACCATTGATGAAAGATAACTGTAATATTAAAGATTATATTTATAATTTTAAAACCGGACCAAATTCAAAATTTTAACCAAAGCACAGAAAGCATTCATGTAATTTACTCTAAAATTATTAAATCATCCTCCATTTATTTAAGGAGTTGTTATAGATACACATTGGTTATTAAGACACTATTCTTTTTTATTTTTTTATCTCTTTGTGGCTATTTACACACATATAGAAAAAGAGAGTAGGGTGTTCTAATAACCCAAATGAATGTAGGGTGTCCTAATAACCCAAATGAATATATAGATAACCAAGCCCATTATTTAAATTTTACAAGTGTGAATTGAAAAAATATGTTATACAAATCGATATAAGTACAAATACATAACATTGCTATGAGCCATATTTGCTAGCCGATGTGTCAGATCTATAGGCTATGAAGCACTTTTCTAGTATTGAATTTAGGAATTCATGCTCATAGATAAAGAGATTAAAGAACTAAAAATACAAACATGAAAGAAGGGACATTTGCCCGTTCTGTAGTACATGTGCTTCTCCCCAACTTCTTGTCTTCTAATTTCATATTAGTTACAAGTTTGTTATTTTAATAACTTGCTACCTCTAAAGGAAAGCAGTTTGCCCATTAAATCGATTTTAACTTTAAATACAAGAATAAAACGTTTACAAATTTGACCATCAGTTTAATTTTTTTTTTTCAACGTTCTGGTCTTACCTTTACTATTACAAATAAAATTGTCTTAACACATCGCTATTGTTTATCATTGTCTGTTCAATACCAAAATAGCCTTTCTTTTCCCATATATAATATTAATTTTATACATGTGATAGTACGAAAAATGAATGCAAATTATCCGATGGTCCCCTTCAAATAATTCTACCTCATGCACTTAACCAATCATGGCATGCATTTATTCTACAAGCATATAACTAAGTCGGAAGAATTATCCTCATAAATATTTCAAATTAATTGTGTTTTACATAAAATTGTCACAAAATCTTATTTGAATTAAATGCGTAAAAGATGGATGAACCATATAATTTATTAAATGTACCTAACAAAAACAGATTCAATAACCTTTTACTTTATTTTTCTGTCTTACATTGCCCCTACAAATCTCACATGCATGGGGAGGTTAGTGAAGAGGTAAACGTTTGGCTATTGAAGTTTTACCTTTATGAGTGCTTCTCCTACCTATTTGGCTCATCATTAGAAGTGATAGCCGACAAAAAAGGTTTATGAGAGTTGGAGCGTATGAAACATAGTTAACAAGGGGACATATCATTGAGGATTGTTAAACTGAAGACAACGAGATGCATGGTCGATAGATGGGGGAGGCTGTACATCCTAAATCGTAATCATTCAACTGTGTCGGTCTTGTTTTGTTTCGTTTTCCTCTAGTAGGCCTATTACTTATATTCTGGACCTTGATGCTTTCGTCGTCATTCAGTCCCAACTCTTTCTTGACCATTGGTGTGTCTAATTTTTTTGAAGATTGCGAACCCTTCGGGTCAGTCGGATCAATAAGTGCCACTCATGATTCATTTGCTAATGTTTGCTCAAAACTATGAAGGTGGTTATTCGGATCATTAGGCCAGATTCTTCATTATCACTTTGTTCCTCGTTAATTTTAATGGGCCTATTGGGCTTCATTTCTTCATCGATCACATGACCTTCTCCTAATGTAAAATAAATGGGTACTTGAAAATATTCTCCTCTTCATGTTCTTTATCTTTTATTTTTATGGTAAAAAGAATGTATTTTCCACAAATTTTACACCTCCCGACATGATGATCTTGTTATGATTTAGGTCGTAGATTTTACACCCTTTTGTACTACTTGGATAGCCCATGGGAACGCCTGGTCTTCCTCTTATTTCAAATTTGTTGCTATTGTTCTCAGTACTCCAATAATAAGCCATGCAATCAAGGATTCTCATGTGGTCATAACTTGATTTCTCTCCATTCAACAATTCATATGGAGTCTTGTCTTCAATTACTTTGAAGGGGAGCCTATTTATAATACATTGCAGTCGAAATGCACTCAAATCAAAATGTTATCAGGAGATTTGCTTCAAGTTTGAGCGCTCGAGCTGTTTCTAGCAAGTGACTATGTTTTCGTTCACAACTCTATTTTGTTGTGGAGTTTGTGAACATGTGGTCTCTAAGACAATCCCTTGTTCAGCATAAAAATTCAATATTTGGTTTGAAGAGAACTCTCTATCGTTATTACATCTTGTTCTCTTCAAATTATTTACAAATTGTGTTTTAAGCATTTTGTGAAAGCCGGTTAAACACAAACATAAATAGTTGGCCTCTAGAATAGAATGCATCCGATATTTTCCCCATATGACGTAATGTAATGATTCAAAGCAACTACTCGTTTTGGTAGTACTAATAGGAAAGTGTATCTTGTTATTATTGACTTGACACAAGAATCATAAATATCACCATTGTTTTTTGAAGATAAAATACTAAGAGAATTTATTTTGACAAATTTTCATCATTGGCATGCCCAAGTCTCTTGTGCCACGTATCTTATGTTGTCATCATTGCTTTCCGTCCATCTCCAAACATCACCATTTCATGTAGACCATATGGACACTTACCCGTTCCAATCAACTTCCTTGAACGCAAGCCCTCTTTAACAAACAAATCATGAAAAAAATTACAACATGCTCGTTTGAAAGCTTGCTAGTAGACAAGAGACTATAGTTATATTTTAGAACATGCAAAACCCCTTGCACTCTAGTTCCATTCGGCAGTGTATGGTTGCCATTTTCCTCAGACGGTATGACTTCTCCATTTGGAATGAATACAAGTGTTTCGTTGGTTGAGACGTTCTTGCTTCAAGGATGTCAACTTTGTGGGTTATATGTTCCATACAACTTGTAACAACAATCTAGTTATCTTAACAATAAAATTTACTTGTCATGTTAGCTATGCATGGTGCATAGTTTTCTGTCGGCTTGTTTTATTGAGCAAAAACTTTCTAAAACTGTTCATAGGGCTCATTTATTAGCCCCTATGATTTGGTTGTTTTCTACCTTCACACAAGTTGCTCTCATCCTCCTTTTTTGCTTGTGTTTTTACACGCCACCACTCCTTTGTTGTTCATCCTCAGCAACCAAGTGATAGGCATTTTCCAGTGACGTGATGGGTTTCATGGCAAGGATTTGAATACTGATGATTGAGAACTCGCCATTGAAGTCCATAAGAAACTCGTAAAGCTGTTCCTTTCTACGCATTTCCTTATGTGATTTTTCAATACCACAAACACAGTCATTATACCTACATCTAGTAATGGGAAGGAAGAATTGCATCTCATCCTACAATCCGTGAAGTTTTGTATAATAACTCAAAACCGTCATGCCATACTACCTTGTTCTTAAAATAAATTGTGTTAGTTTATATACACGAGGTACACTTTCCTTGCCAAACCTCCCTCGAAAATCTGACCAAATTTTTGTAGTGGAATTGGCGTACTAATGCTTCCTTAAATCTCCTTGTACATGGTCGTGGTTAATTATATCTTGATCATTGCATCACATCGCATCCAAGCCATGTGATCAGGATCATTTTTCTATAGTTTCTTGATAGTTCTGTCGATGAATCCTATATTGTTCTACCAAATATTCTCCATCTCTTGGACTCAATCAAGATAGTTGTTGGGGGTCAAGACGTCATTAACTTGCATTTGCCTTGGGTAATCGAACACATGCAAATAATAGGGAGAACAGTGGTCGGAAGCACTTCCATCGTTCTTGGGGTTTTTTATGTTTGTGTCATCGTTGACCATGGTGAATGGTGGTATTGGCAATTAGAGTTGGGTAGTATTGATCAAGCATTATAAACACTGCTCTAACAGCATAAACACAATTAGAGAATCTGTTTTGGGGTTTAAAACTTGTGTACATAATTCAAAAGGTTACTATCGATCATTTACAAGGAGCCTTAAGTAGGCAGTAATTTTTTTTTTGAACAACTCCTAAATTAACTAGAATAGGATGGTCAACACCTAGATAATCTAGAAATTGTCCCCACTAAGACTCGAACCCACAACTTTTGATTGGGGTGAGCACATTACTCTAATTTCTATCTAATTACCACTACACCCCACTCCCACACCAATAGAGAGTAAATGTGTACAAAATATTCTAGTAGCGTAAAAATGGACATCCAATAATAAGAGATATGGAGGGAAAAATAGGATCGTAAACCATTTGATTCTTCTACAGTCTCTGACTATGATTGAAGCCTCCGAATTGTGAATTTAACTCACGTATATAGTCCTCCAATATCTTGTGGCTAAAATCTAACATCTGTAAACCATATGTGTATGTGTGCATGTATATTTCAAAACTCTCAAGGTCTCTCTTTTAGCTTTAGTTAATATAACATCTTAACCCTCATTTTGATTTTAAGTAATTAATTATCCCCTGTACTTAGAATGTACAAATTCTTAATTTTTAGTTGTATAACATATCTACAAATACGAATATTAAAGTTGACATCATACATGTTCAGTTACTTAGTTCCATTTTATGTTACATGTAATTATCATTATTAGATATATTCTTGTTTATTTACCGTTATCACAACGGGGTTCCTCGAGATGAGGTCAACCTTAGCATGATATGAATACCATGAAACTCGTAAGGTAAACTATAATAAAGTCAAATGTAATAACAAGTTGCCGCAATCTATCATTGACTAACACAACTAGTTATTATAATATACTAGTAGAAAACCCACGCGATGCGGCGGGAATAAAATTTTGATTGGTATCGGTTCGGTTCGTTATGACGTAGATTTAAAAAACAAAATAAAAGTACTTTAAAAACTAGAGAAAACAATTATGTATATTGCAAAAGTCTTTTACCACGTAAAAAAAAACTATATTATTCCCAACACAATAAATTGAATCCTATACCAAAGTGTTTTCACTGTGAAAAATCAAGATGATTATATATAATGACTATAATTGAGATTTATAGATTTTAGACTATCAATAGTGAAGAAGTGCGTGCCATGAAATTCATCCACATTAAACTCTTTGTCAGGCTCAGAAACTATATTTATCTCCGTACCATCTTCGCTATTTCTAGTTGGAGGCATTGATTAAATGAAAAATATCCTACAAAAGATTGTAGCTAATAAGCATATATTTGTATTCAATAGAGGTGACATGTCAAACTAGTCACAACGGGTTATTAGAGTTGACCCCATAACCCTTTTTTTCTATCTTTATTAAAGTTAATAGATGTATTAAATACTACCAATAAAAGTAATTACAATATATTCGCTAAAACAATTTAGGAAAATGAATACATTTGCCTCACTTTGGGAAAAGAAAAAGAAACTTAAGATCTCAAATCTAAAACAACAATCTATTTTGTGATGTTAGTGTGCAGAAAATATATTAAGCACTTCAAAACTTGAAAGCTTCTTAAAAAGAAAAATAGGTGCATCCTATGTTTAGGTAACCCTAAAATAAATTAAACTCATGTACATTTATGGAATTAAACATGTGTCCACAATGTTTATATCACAACCATGAAGGAATGTTTGTAGTCCCACGTTCAGTCTTTCTACCAACCTACAACATAATGCAATGAATGACGACATGTAAATCTACATGTTAAATAGTGAAGTGGCTTGTAGTTTTATAGTTGGAAACTAAAGTGACATCTAATTTTAACGTTTCAAAGGCTGAAGGTTTGTCTGAATACCACTGTAAGATACATATAGTTTCAAGATAAAACATGAAGGTTTACAAATAAAAAATAAATAAAATAGTAGACAAAATTAAAACAGGAGTAATACTTGTCCGCAAAGAACAAGAGATTTGTGTTTATCAAATTTGTGAACACGAGAACTATTTCCATCAGAAGCTAGGTTTCGACGGTCAAACATGCAAATGAACCTAAAAATCACATCATAGAAAACAATATTCTATTTATGAGAAAATTAAAATTTTATTAAACTATTTTTTATAGCATAGATAAAACAAAACAGTTTCATATGTCAATAATTATAAAAACATTTTATAAACCTTTGAGCACATAGTTCAAGCTATTAAGCTACAAAATGTTTATAACTCATACCAACATGTTCAATTTTCACCTTTAACATTATTATCTAATCTAAAACCAATTTAGGACACCAAACCCTATTGTTCATTGATAGTATGCCAACCCCCAAACGTGTTGTTCAAATTGCCTACAAAGACTAACCTTCAACAACATCTTTCGATATGAGAAGCCCATTGTGTATCAACATTATTTGGAATCCCTAACCCTTGATTCATGAATCCTACAGCTCCAATAACCTGCAACTTCCATTACAGTCATATATAAACCTTAAAAAATCTCTAATGCTTGCATTTATGCTTCATTGACTTTTGATGTCAAACAAACAAGATTCTAGCTTATATAATAAAGCTGCATAAATATACATTTTAATGTCAAAACTATCATGTATGCGCGTTATATTTTCTTTTTAAGGGAGCTATGTTTGATTATTGAAGTCAAAGTTTAACAAGAAGAGTTTAACTTATAAATCTTGACGCGTGTTATCTATTATCTTAAATGAGTTTCGGTTGACTTGGTTGTCCAAATATTAACTCTTGTAGCGTGATGCGCGGGTTCAAATTTCATATTCTGTCATTGTAAAACATAAAAGATATAACTTTATTTCTCATCCACTTGCTCATTGCCATGAACTTCTGTGCCATTCGATGAGGCTAACACAACATATGAATTAATGAACGAAAACATGTTTTAATGATGGCCATTTAAATAAATTTATCTAGAAAACAGTTTCCAATGGCAGTCAAATAGTCAAAATGCCTTTTTTATAATCGACTGTCAAGAAAATAACAAAAGAAAATGTAAATATTAGCGACACCATTAGCCACTAAACTGCAGCAAATTACTTATGTCATCAACTATTATGGCAACAAATGATACACAAATACTTTCAAAAATAAGGAAACTTCAATATTTTCATTTGGTAATAGCAACACATAGGCAAACAAAAAAATGCATACTAACACATATTACTTTCTGTCACCTCTCCCTGCAGCAACAACATAAAAGTATAACTTATTTCTCATCCACTTGCCATTGCCATGAACTTCTGTGCCATTCGATGAGGCTAACACAACATATGAATTATGAACGAAACATGTTTTAATGATGGCCATTTAAATAATTTATCTAGAAAACAGTTCCATGGCAGTCAAATAGTCAAAATGCCTTTTTTATAATCGACTGTCAAGAAATAACAAGAAAATGTAATATTAGCGACACCATTAGCCACTAAACTGCAGCAAATTACTTATGTCATCAACTATTATGGCAACAATGATACACAAATACTTTCAATATAAGGAAACTTCATATTTTCATTTGGTAATAGCAACACATAGGCAAACCAAAAAAAATGCATACTAACACATATTACTTTCTGTCACCTCTCCCTGCAGCAACAACATAAGTAGCTCCAATTAATTTTATGCAAAACTTTTTGAGGAGTATCATATGTTTGGCTATTCCACACTTCCACATAACTGAAAGCATTTAAACATATGTATGAAATCAACACAACACTCTTGCAAGGATGAGTTAATATGGATTATGGAATATGAAGAGTTGAGCAAATTAACATGTAGATACAAAGATGAGTATATTCAAGAAAACCCAACCAACCCATTTGACCATATAAGAAATCAACACAACACTCTTGCAAGATGAGTTAATATGGATTATGGAATATGAAGAGTTGAGCAAAATTAACATGTAGATACAAAAGATGAGTATATTCAAGAAAACCCAAACCAACCCATTTGACCATATAAAAAAGTATTAGTTTTGACATGTAATCCAATTCGACCCATTTTGACCTGTGCAAAATCAGTTGTTTTGCCATGTAAAACAACCTGACTCATTTTAATTCGTACAAGAATTTATTGTTTTGAATGTAACCCCACCTGATCCACTTGACTTGTACAAGGGTTATTGAGTCGACCCTAAATCCTTTCTTTCTATCTTTATAAAAAGTAACATACGTATTAAATACTACCAATAAAAGTAATCGCATAATTGTAGTAGTTGCACAAGTGTTGGTCTTTGAACACAAAATTAGTCTAAACCATATTAATTTTCTTCTATCCAAACATCTATAGTTGTTTAGCTGTTAAATTAAAACTAAATTTCCAAATTTGCAGTTTAACAAGCTAACCAAACACCCCGAGGAAGAACTCTACTTGTATGTATTCATCATTCTCCATCATGGTACTTAGTACTTTCATTTTCCAGCAATCAAGTCAAAAGTTCAAAGGGTTTACCTATGGTGAAGCAGAAATGATATCTAACTCATCTACACAACCATATTCCAGTTAATCATATGTCAAAGAAACATGCCACCAGAATCAACGATAGACCCCAATTCGACCAAATAACCATAAAACTAACACATCTTCAACAAGGACCCATGAAAGTAACCATACCTGATAGCAATGGATTTGAATTCATCATAGGCTATAGGGGGCATGGGAGTGAAACCAAATGCAATGATCAAGGAGACATGCACTGGGATGTGGGTCATCCTCGTTGACATCGGCTGTAGATATGCATGTGGGATTGGAAATGGGTAGGGTGATTGAATGGGAGTAATTGATATCATTGAAAGCAACAATTAAATGGAGGCTGAGGGAAACGTTCGTGCAACCTAGCAATTGAATGGAGAAGAAGAGGAATGCGAAAGGGGTTTAATGGCATCAATTACTCCCATATTCATGCCAGTGCGTTGTACGGTCGCCGACTTCAATGGTGGTGATCGGTGACTGTAACACAGGCCAAAGGGGGAGCTTTTTGTGAAGGCGGAGGGTGAGGGAGGGATGTCAAGGGGAGCGTTTTACATTTTGGGCTAAATTGACCCTTTGACCCATCGTTCCCCTGTTATACGATAGTAAAGACAAAAAGATAATTACTATGAGTTTTATCTAGTGTTCTTAAGTATGATGTTATTCACCTTAAAGCCACTTGAGTGTTATGTTTATGCATGATCTTATTATCTTCTAAATCACTAACCTAAATAACATCGCATATACCCTAATTAATCAATTTGAGACACATGGTAAAAACACATGCAACTTGCTTCATGTTAAGCTGATAATTGTACAATCTGACACCAGTTGATTCAACACATACACAAGGTTAAGTAGTCGTCCATTTAGCCAAAAGTTGCTTACCTGACTAACAACATGTAGCCACTTATGTTCATAAAATCAAAGTAAATATTAGTAAACTAATACACATGCTTATTTAGCTACACGTATAACATGAATAAACCTAAATGGGGTGAAGAAAAAAGATGGATATTGTGTTTTTCTTCTGTGGGTCATAATGTATACTCAAGAGATCTTCCTAAATCTAACTCAAACCAACAAACAATTAAGCATCCAACCCCATGTCTCGTGTTAAAACTCTATATTATTAGCAGAAAATATGCTCGTGCTTGTAGAAGCACGCCTCATGTTTTGAGAGATATCAATATGGGGCTCAGATTTGTGGAATGTAAGGAAATACATTAGGTGAAATTATTAGGTTTCCACCTCTAAATATATGAAAGTAACTAATCTAAACTATCTCAAGACCTAAATCGTACCAAACAAATAATAGTTACAATTCGCTTTAGTGTTTTTCATTTCCTCTTTCTTCAGTATTATTTGAATTATAATGTATTATAATGGTTTTATAAATAATTATGAATTTGTGAAGAAAAGATAAATCAAGTTTTAATTTCCTTTTTCTAAATTCGCTTTATAAGTTATAGTGAATTTAAATCAAGTTTTAATCATGAGTTATCTAAATGGAAAAGTTAGACCAAATTATAAACTAAAATGATGATGAACAATTATGTGTTTAATTTGTGAGAGTGGAAAACAAAATTAAAAGAAAAATAGAAGAAAAGAGGTGAGGATCGCTGGTTTGTAAAATCAAGTTTAACTAAACCAGACAACACCCATCAAGAATGAGAGTTCCGGTAGATGCAAGGAATGAAATTTGAGCAAAAAATCTGGGTAATTCCTACAATTTTTGATGGAAAACACAAGCCTCTGAGTGTATAATCCGATTTCTCAAGCATAAAATATAAAGAGTATGTGATCTTGAACTTGGGATTTATGAAACAAGAACTAAGATGTTAATTTGAGATAATTTTTTGAAGTCAATGAGATCTGAGTTTTATGCTTGTTTTAGCCTAGTTATTTTATGTTATGGATAGATTATTGTAGATAAATAATTACAATTATTATCGGTGAATACTAGTTTGCAATGATGATGGTCGATGGATGTAGCAAGATGGATGTCAACTTTTTTCAAGAGTAAATTACTATTTGTAATATCTCATACATTTGTAAATATTAACTATTTGAATCCTTGATGTTTAAAAACCTCTTTTTTTGCCCCCTAACTTTTCATTTTTTCTTTTGTTTGAGTCCAGATGACTAACGCCATTACTTTTTCCGTTAGATTTTCTATAAAAAGACTAAAATACCCCTCTAAATTAAACTTACCCCTTCACCCATCCACCCACTTCTTCACTGCTTGAAGTGATTGTTACGAACACGAAGAAATGACAAATCGCAACTACAGATATATAAGAGCCAGAACTGCTAAGGGTATTCCATATCGAAAAAAGAATCTATTTCATTCAACTTTGATTCAAAGAACTGTACTTCTCTTTTCTCTCCTAATGTGGGGAACTTTTTTTGGTTTTTTTTCTCTTCAGCACAACACTCAATGGTCAATCGAGGTGCCGAGTGACGTGCCAACACTAATAATTGAGTGCCAGCACGTAGCCTTGCGGAGCCCTGACGAAGTAACCTGCGGCAGGTTAGTACAGTTCTCTTGCTTGTGGATTTTATATTATGGAAAAAAGGAAGGCAAATGAACTTATAGGTGATCAAGAGGATTTTTTATTTTAAAAACACACACCAATAGTATCTAAGGGAGAGACGGAGAGACTTACCGCAAAACCTTAAGGCCAAAAAAATGATCTCTTCTTTTTCTTCTTCACATAGCATCTTCTTTACACTCTTTCCTTTCTCTCTCTCTCTCCCTCTCTCACGCACACACTCTTCTCTCCACATAGACCTTCTCTCCCTCACCGCTATCGTCACCCACATCCACGATTTTGGGCTTTGAAAGTTTGCGAGATTTGTAAAATTAAGGGAAATCAAAGGTTTGTAAGATTTTGGGTTTTGAGTAGTGATTTGTGGATACAAAAAGTGTGGCAGTGGTGGTGTTTTCATGTGATGGTGTGGCGGAGATTTGGCGATGGAGGTGGTTTCAGGCGATGTGTGGGGGAGGTGTGGTAGGCGGTGGTGGTGGTGTTTGTGGTGGCGGGAGGTTGTGGTGGTGGTGGTTTTAGGATTTTCTTTTGGTTATGTTTTACTGGGGTTGTGGTGGCGGTGACGGGAGGTTGTGGTGGCAGCGATGGGGGCTGCGATGGCAGCGATGGGAGGGGGGGGGGGAAGGCTGCGATGGCAGTGATGGGGGAGGCTGCGGTGATGATGACAGGAGGTTATGGTGGCGGTAACAGGAGGTTGTGGTGGTTGTGGTGGTGGGTGGTGATAATGGTGGTATTGGTGATGGTGATGGTGGTGGTGATGGTGAGTGGCTATAGTGGTGGTGATAGAGATTAGGGAGGAGAGAGAAAGAAAACTTAATGAATGTATGTCTAAGATGAGAAAGAGAGAAAGTAAGTGAAAAGATGAGATGGGTGGTGGGTGGTTATTAGATATTTTAGTCTTTTCATTAAATATTTAGCAGAAAGTTAACGGTGTCAGTATTAAGGATTCAAATGGATGAAAAAATGAAAAGTCAGGTGACATAACGATGTTTTTAAACTTTAAGAATGCAATTAGATAGTTTTGAGAAAGATTAGAGATGCAAATAGTAATTTACTCTTTAAATTTTATATTACGTTTTATATCAAAAGTTATAGAGTAAATTACTATTTGCATCACTATCCTTTCCCAAAAATAACTAGTTACATCCTTAAAGTTTAAAATCATCACTATGTCCTCTGACTTTTTATTTTTTCATCCAAGGAGGTTGTGGTGGTCGTGACGGTGACGGGAGGTGTAATGGCGGGTGATGGGAGCGTGTGGTGGTGGTGGGCCCAGGCTGTGGTAGTAGTGACGTGCATGCTGTGATGGAGTCGTGGAGAGTGATGGTGGGTGGTTATGGTGGTAGGGATGGAGGTGTTGGTGGTGGTGATGGAGTGTTTTGGTAGTGGTGATGGGGTTTGTGGTGGTAGTGATGGAGATAAGGGAGATGAGAGAGAGGTTGTGTCAGGTTTAGAGATAGAGAGTTTTAACATATGAAAGAACTAAGTGGGTGGGTCCCATAAGCTTTTTTTTTATTTTTAGAATTTTAAGGGTAATTTAGTCTTTTTAACAAAGCTTTTAACATAAATACTAACGGTGTTAGTATTCAGTATGCAAATGGACGAAAAAATAAAAAGTCAGGAGACATAGTGATGTTTTTAAACTTTAAGGATGCAACTAGTTATTTTTGGGAAATGTTAGGGATGCAAATAGTAATTACTCAAAGTTATAAGAGGATAAAAAAGTTATACATCAAAAGTTACAAAAAGAAAAATAAAAAAAATTTCTGATTTTATCTATCATTTCCTTGAGTGTTTTTTTTCTTTTGAAAAAAGGAAAAGCATACAAAATACATTTACGAGTGTGATTTTGGCAAAAGCAAACTAATAGAAAAAAGGTCGTTCTTTGGATGAAATTGAAGGCTCCTAATAGTATATAATTCTCCAACATCTAGTGGCAAAGATCCACCCACTTGTGAACCACATTTGTAAACCTAGGAAAAAAATTAACATGTAAACATATAAGTTTATAGACAGTGGCGGAGCTGAACTATTTCGTAGGAGGGCGGGGCGAAATTAATTTTTAGGGGGACGAACTCGATATTTATATAAAATTTACACTACCGGGCAAAAAATTTACACTATCGGACTAAACATTTAACACTACTGATGAAAAAAATAGGGGGCGGTGATCACGTGTCAATATTTTAGAGTTTAATTTGTCTAAATACTTGATTTTATATCGTTAATATTGTAGAACAAGTTGACTTTATTTATGTTTTGATTCATAGGTGTTTGGAGCTTAAAAGAGCAAAATTTGAGGAAAAATAAGCAAAACATGAAAGTTAAAGGACTGAAGATGTAAATATCAAAAAATAGAAAAAAGAGGTCAAGAAAGAGACCCGGCGTATGATACTCCGGGTTTGGGCGTATCATACTCTGGGCGGCGTATTGGCGGCGTATTTGACAAAAAGAACAAAAAGTTGGGCGTATGGGCGGCGTATGAGGCGGCGTATCATATGCCGGTGGGCGTATGATACGCCGATAGCCTAACAACATCCGGATTTTATGGATTTTGAAGTTTATTTAAACCAAATCAAACCTAATTCAAAGGGGAACTTCTTGGAGACGAAAATTGATGAACTTTAGGTGATTTTTGGTGTTCCAAGACTCCCCAAATCATCCACAAACATTCCAATTCAAGATCGAAGGCATAATGAAGATGATGTGTGGCTAGGCTTTTCGTGATTGCTTATGGGATTACGATTCTCGTCAAGTGAGATATTTGGTATGTTTTGAATAGGTTTTTTTTTGTAAGGATTACACTTAGAGGCTGATGCAACTAAAGAGATCTCAGCATGCACATGTAAAGTACAAGGAAGTTACTTCGGAAGATTTGATATAACTCAATGAATTATTTTAAGTATCAAATCTTCCGAAGCCAAAATACCAAATCTTCTGAAGCCAAAGATGAAGTCTTCCGAAGCTTCAAAGACAAAGTCTTCCGAAGCCAAAGACTGATTTCTTCCGAAGACAGAGAAGACATGCTTTTTCTGAATCACCTTTTGACACAAGCTGAACTACTTTCCGCTGCTACCTCTGAATACTCACCAACTTATATGAGTTAGTAAAAAGGTCATACTTTTGTCAAATTGTAAATGAAGATCTTATATCTGTAACTTTCTACTTTTGTACTTTTATCCTTTTTGTATTAGATAAGGAAGTGAGCTATGGCATGTCATAGTCACTAGTCAAAAGGCAATCTGCCTTTTGACTTATATTGATCTTGTTGTCTAGATTAGTGTTTCCAGATGGCCTTCAAAGTATGGCCGGCTATAGGATATAGTATAAAGTGTCTCAAGTACATGTCATTTCATTGTTTTAAGCTTTGTAACACTTTGTAAGAACATAAGAGCAATATACATCATTCTTGAAAACCATATCGGTGTGTTTTTGTTCTGTTCTTTATTTGTGTTCTTTGTTTCATTATAAGTCGGTTCCCTATTTGATCTGCTAAGTGTTCAAAACTCTCTCCTAATACTGTGAAACTGTTGCATTGACCTTCATTCACTGGTCTTGCAATTGGTATCAGAACATTTCAAGCTCTTGATTGTAAGATCTCACCATCTTAGATCTCTTTAGTTTCAACAAACATTTATCAGCTCAAATGGCAGCTCTCATAAAGGCTGATATAAAAACCGGTACCATGACAAAGTCTCCACTGATCACACCTGATGACTTTGATACTTGGTGCCTACATATGGAAGGGTTCATCAAGTCTCAAGACAGCAGGATGTGCAGATCAGTTGTTGAAGGACCTCACATCCCAAGCACCTCTTCAGCTATTGCTGGAGGTGGGATGATTCCAAAGGAAATGGCTAACTATTCTGAGGAAGATTGGAAGAAAATTTATGTATATTAGAAAGCCATGACCGTCTCCAAACTACTCTTCCAAACTCTATATATTGAGGCTTTAGAAAGTGCAGAACTGCTAAGCAGCTCTGGGATGCACTGAAGCTCATGTATGAGGGGTATGAGGAAACCAAAGAAAACAAGAAAGACCTGATAAAGCAGCAGTTTGAGAACTTCACCTACAAGACAGGTGAAACTATGACTCAACAATACTTCAGGTATGCTATAGATACTCTCATGGATGTTGGAGTCAAGCTTGAGAATAGGGACATGGTGAGGAAGTTCATGTTCTCTCTTCCCAGAAAATGGACTCACTACTGTGTGGCCATTAAGAGAACTAAAAACCTCTCTACTCTTACTCTCATAGAGCTGTATGGTATCCTCAGTGGCTACTAGATGGAGATGAACATGCAAAATCCATCAAGCAGCTCTTCCAACAATCAGTAGAGTTCTGCCCTTCATGTGGTTGAAAAGGATAGTAGAGAATCATATCATCATCTTATTTGCTACCCTGACAACTCATAAAAGGGATCTTTCATCGCCTTCCCTGAGACACCAAGGTAGAGCTACATCCAAGGAAGCCCATTCCAAGAGACAAACTCATCATAAGCCTTTGTGTCTGCTGATGAAAGTTGTGGCAGCTTTCTCTTCACTCTTGAAGACTTGAATTGCATCCATCCAGATGATCTGGAATATATGGAGATATTCCAACAGATGGCTCTTCTCACTCATAGAGCCAAGAAGTTCTACAAGAGAACTGGAAGGTAGTTTCCAAGCAATATGGCCAGGGAAAGTTTGGTCTGGATAAAAGCAAAAGGAAGTGTTACAATTATAACCAAATGGGACACTTTGATACGGAGTGCAAGGCACCAAGGACTAATGGTGGCCAGGTACAACCCAGACCAAACTACACTGATGCAGCTTCCAGATCTGAGAAGCCAAGCCAATCAAAACAACAAGCTGCTGTTGCTGTTGAAAAAGGAGGCTTTGACTGGAGTTTTTAGCTGGAAGATGTATCTCCCAACCAAGCATTGATGGCTAACCATGAAGAAGCCAAGGTATTAGAACATCTTTATACACCTGAATGCATTGCTAAAGTTAATATGTATGGTCCTACAACTTGGAAGTGAGATCTGACTTTGAGTCCTTGAACATTTTAAAAGCTGGTTTAAAAAGAGCTGAAAATAACTATAAACTTAAAATAGAAGATTTAGAGAAAAAAATTTCAACTCTTAAGGATAAGCACACAAATTACAAGACTCAAATCAAGGATCTTATAACTAAGTTAATTGAATGTCAGGCCAAGCTTGTAATCAGCAAAGCCAAGGCAGAAAAATGTATTCTTGAAGAGGAAACCTTCAAGACTTTGATAGGGAGTGCAAGGCACAAGGACTAATGGTGGCCAGGTACAACCAGACCAAACTACACTGATGCAGCTTCCAGATCTGAGAAGCCAAGCCAATCAAAACAACAAGCTGTGCTGTGCTGTTGAAAAAAGGAGGCTTTGACTGGAGTTTTTAGCTGGAAGATGTATCTCCCAACCAGCATTGATGGCTAACCATGAAGAAGCCAAGGTATTAGAACATCTTTATACACCTTAATGCATTGCTAAAGTTAATATGTATAGGTCCTACAACTTGGAAGTGAGATCTGACTTTGAGTCCTTGAACATTTTAAAAGCTAGTTTAAAAGAGCTGAAAATAACTATAAACTTAAAATAGAAGATTTAGAGAAAAAAATTTCAACTCTTAAGGATAAGCACACAAATTACAAGACTCAAATCAAGGATCTTATAACTAAGTTAATGAATGTCAGGCCAAGCTTGTAATCAGCAAAGCCAAGGCAGAAAAATGTGTTCTTGAAGAGGAAACCTTCAAGAACATAATATCCTCATCCTTGCATGTAAAGATTTGTTATCAGAACAGGCAGGGACTAGGGTCAAGTGAGATAGCTCCTCCACACACACTATTATCTATAAGATCTTTAAGGTGTAAAACTTGTCAAGATGAGCTGCCTTCTATTGATCCTATCCAAGAAGAGGATGAAGATGAGAAGGAGATAGTAAAGGATGAACCTGAAGTGAGTGGTAAGGGTTATCCTAAGAAGAGTCACTACTCTCCTGGAGAGAAGAAAGAACCAGAGTTGACCAAGTCTGTAAGGAAGAACTTGATCAGGGCAGCCAAAAGAAAATCAAAGAAAGCCCAAGAGATCAAGACCCTTCAACTCCAGGCAAAAACAAGTCTTTATTTCTGTTGGATTTGAAGTGGTAAAGACTAAAGACTCACCATGGACTCTTGTACCAGGAGTCCTAGTTCATGTCCAAATCATCCTGGTCAAGAGAAGAAGGCTGATCAAATATGCACCACTGCTGCATAGCCTGAACCATCCAGTTCTAAGAGCAAGCCTCACCCTAAGAAGCCTACTGTATCATCTATGAAGATGAAGAAGGAAGTAGAAAGAGATCAAGCTCAGCCTTCTACTCAGAAGAAGACTCTTAGAGGTATCCTAACTGGGTGTATCATGTGTGGTGGTACATCTAACTTTTCTAAGGATTGTATCTACAATCCAAAAAGTATCATCCACATGTCCAAGAATAAAACATCTGAGAAGAAGAAGAAGAATATAGCTTCGGAAGGAAAATCTTTTCCTTTTGGAAGCTCCAAAGTGAAGAAGAAGATAAGTGAAAACTTACATTCAAAAGAAAATTTGGTCGAAAGAAGGGAATGCTTCCAAAGTACTGAAGCCTACTGCAGTGGATGCAAAAGCTTCCAAAGGTCCGGTCTCCAAAACTTCCGAAGTCATTAAAACTTCCAAAATATTAAGGCCAAGTCTAGTCTTCCAAAGATGGTGTGGAAGATGAGGAAGGCCATTGTTTGAAAGTTCTTCATCAACAACAACAAATGATCCTCAGAGCTTGCATATAGGATCAATTACTGTTGAATTATCTTCAGTTCACTTTGACAAGCCCAAGACCAACAAGGCTTGGGTTTCCAAATATAACTAACCATCTCTTTCTGTGTAGGAACAATGAGGACCAAATAAAATATACAGATCATTGATAGTGTCTGTTCCAGGCACATGACAAGCAATGGCTCTTTGCTTTTGGAGGAGAATCAGGAGGTTACATTACTGGAAGGGGAAGAGTCATAAATGGTAAGCTTAGCATTTAGAAGGTAAACTATGTTAAGGAGGAGTAAAATATCTTGAGTGTATCCTAATTTTGTGACTAGAGACATATCATGCTCTATACTGAGCATAAGTTCATTGTTCTCAAGCCCAGGGTGGTCATTTCTCTGCTCAGAGCCCCAAGGAAAGGGAACATGTACAAGATGGATTTGCAGGAAACAACCCCATCAGGAGAAGTTTCTTGCTTTCTATCTAAAGCAAATAGTGATGAGTCTTTCCTCTGGCATAAAAGAATGTTCCATTTAAACTTTAAGAACATGAATAAACTGATTAAGAATGATTTGGTAACTGGCATGCCAAATAAAGAGTTTACAAGTGATGATCACCATGTTGCATGTCTGAAAGAAAAGCAACACAAGGTGTCTCACAAGCCAAAGGAAAGAAACTCTATCACTACTCCCCTACACTTATTACATATGGATCTCTTTGGCCCTTCCACTGTAATGAAATTAGGAAGGACCTCATATTGTTTGGTGATCATAGATGACTTCACAAGATACACTTAGGTCTTATTATTTAGAACTAAGGATGAGACCCCTAAGATCTTGAAGAACTTCATTCTGAAAATTGAGAATCAAGGCGATCACAAGGTCAAAATCATAAGATGTGATCAAGGAACTGAATTCAAGAACCAAATCCTTGATTCATTTTGCGATGAGAAAGGTATTATAAGACAATATAATGCTCCAAGGACTCCTTAGCAAAATAGTGTTGCTAACAGGAGAAACAAGACGCTTATTGAAGTTGCAAGAACCATGCTATCTGACTCTAAACTGCCCGTCACCTTCTGGGAAGAGGCAGTCAACACTGTCTGCTATGTACAAAATAGAGTTTTAGTAGTCAAGATTCATGGTAAGACTCTTTATGAGCTGTGGCACAAAAGGAGACTTTTCATTGGTTTCCTCAGATCATTTGGATATCCTTGCACCATCTTGAATCCCAAAAATCAGATAGGCGAATTTGCTAAGAAATCATATGATGGACATTTTATTGGATACTCTTCCTAAGCTAAGGCTTATAGAGTATACAATCTCAGAACTAGAGTAGTTAGGAGTTAGCAAATATGACCTTCAATGAGCACACACCCAGTGTGAAAGGTTCTGGTCCTGATTGGCTGTTTGATCTTGATTTAGTACCAATTATTTTAACAAATCTTGTGAGAATGTTTCAGGATCTACAGGTAGCTTATCAACAGGAGATCCTGACCCAAGATTTGAGCTGAGAAGACCAAGTAATAACACTACTTCAGCTCCAGTGGTAACAATCCCTGAAATTGGAAATCCTATAAGCATAACCATGATAAACTCTTCAGCTGATACATCTGAGGTGCCTATGAATTCCAACACAGAGGCACAAAACTCAAATGAAGAGTTTCCAATGTAGGAGGAGATGGAGGTGGTGATAGTGATCAAGAATTTCTTGATGCTGATAACCACTCCATAGAAGACAACATCAAAGATATCACACTCATTGGATCAAGTTTCTCTTGATAAGTGTGCTGATGTGGTGGGTGATACTCAATCACCAGATCTGAATTTCAATAATATAGACATCTCCAACCAACTTACTGTGATTCCTCAATGAGAATCCACAAGTCACATCCCACCACAAACATCATTGGAGATGTTGAGATGGGGTTGAGAACAAGACAACCCCATGACAAAAATATTGTCTTCACTCTTGTTTCTTATCCTAGATTGAGCCTAAGAAGATTAATGAGGCTCTAAAGGATGGAAGTTGGGTTGAAGCAATATAGGAGGAGTTGCTTCAATTCAAAAGGCAAAAGGTTTGGAACCTATGTCCTCTTTTTCAAGGGAAGACCACTATAGGTATCAAGCGGATTTTTAGGAATAAGAAAGATGATAGAGTACTTGTTATCAAGAATAAAGCAAGACTAGTTGTTCAAGGGTACACTCAAGGAGAAGGGATTGACTACATATATGTTTTTACTCCTGTGGCAAGACTTGAAGCTGTTAGAATATTCCTTGCTTTTACTGCATCCAAGGATTTCAAGGTCTACCAACTTGATATCAAGTGTGCCTTTTTATATGGGGTGATTGATGAGGAAGTGTATGTCAAGCAAACACCTAGCTTTGCAGACCCAGATCATCCTGATTATGTCTGCAAGCTTGACAAAGCTCTTTATGGGTTACATCAAGCTCCAAGAAAGTGGTATGAAACATTATCACTTTACCTTGTTCAACATGGCTACAAGAGGGGTACTATTGATGGAACACTCATTATTAAAGGAACAGGAAATGACTTGATGCTGGTTCAAGTTTATGTAGATGACCATCATCTTTGGGTCAATTAATCCAAAGCTCTACAAATACTTTGAGAAGCTGATGAAGAATAGATTTGAAATGAGTGCTATGTGGAACTCAATTTCTTTCTAGGAATTCAAGTGAAGCAGGTTGACAATGGCATCTTCATAAACCAGTCAAAGTATGTGCAAGACATACTCACCAGATTTCATCTGACTGAGTGTAAGGTTGCTAAGACATCCATAGCTAGAAACCACTCCCTAGGACCTGATCTTGAGGGGGAGTCTGTTAATGAACATCTCTATAAGGCTATGATTGGGTTTTTTATGTACCTCACAGCCAGCAGGTCTGATATCATGTTTGCTATATGTATTTGTGCAAGATATCAAGCCAATCCCAAGAGGTCATACCTGGTTGCTGTCAAAAGAATTCTCGGATATCTCAAATGTGCTCCCAAATTGGGCATTTGGTATCCAAAGAATTCTGACTTCAATCTGTATACTTATACAATAGTGACTATGGTGGCTGCAACATGACTGCAAAGTCTACATTAGGGGGGATGTCAATTTCTTGGTGGAAGGATAGTCTCATGGCAATGCAAGAAACATCCTATGTGTCTGCATCAACTACTGAAGCTGAATACATTGTTGCTGCAAGCTGCTATGCTTAAGTGCTTTGGATTCAGAATCAGATGATGGACTATGGATTCAACTTCAAAGAGACTCCCATCCACATAGACAACAACAGTGCTATCTCTATTACAGAGAATCATGTGCAGCACTAAAAAACAAAGTACATCAACATCAGGTATCATTTGATTAGAGATAATTTTGAAAAAGGATTGATAAAACTAGTCAAAGTTAACACAAATGAACAATATGCTGATCTTTTCACAAAAGCTTTTGATGAACAAAAATTTAAATATCTTGTATCAACTATTGGGATGATTAACTTTGAGTAGATTTTCTTAAATTAATTTCAAGATTATTTTCTCAAACATGTGTATCTTAAGTTATCTATATTATCACCGATATAAGCCCAGTTTAATTTAGAAAAATTTTCAAAAATGATATTCCTTAGAATTTTGAGAATTTTAGATATGTTTTCTTTTGGAAGACATCAAGTTGTCTTCGGAAGAAAACTATGCCTTCAAAACTAATAACTACTTCTGAGAAATTTACCTTCGGAAGAAATTTTGATTTATCTTTCATAGCTTAAATCTGCTACTAAGTACTTATATGCTTTGAAGAACAATTTTCTTTAAAGCAATTAAGTCTCGGAAGCTTTATTCTCTCTTTGAATAAAATTTCTGATATCTGATATCTTACGAAGCAAAATTTGTCTAAGAAGTGTTAATACTCTAAATATTTTCTTCCGATGAAAATTCTTGTAAAGTTAAGAAATATCTTCCGAAGCCAAATTGGCTTCGGAAGTTTTTCTCAAAACTTTCAAAGATAAATTAGAAAACTACCTTTTTGGGTACTTTTTCAGAGGTGGGACCGACATCCGGATTTCAAAATTTTTCCTTTTGTATTTACTTTATCTCAAATCCTTACCATATAAATATTCGTATAACAGTTCCCCCTCTTTCACCTTCCTCTTCATCTGTAAAAGTTCAAACCCTAGATTCACCCACAAACCAACTTTGTTCTTAGCTTTCTTCAATTCTAAGCTACTCAAAATGGTCAACCCTGATCCTCGAAACCAACCAGATTTCTCCATGCACTTGCACTGGCAACATAATCAAGTTGCTCTATTGTCATCTGAGAAAGATCCAGGTTTCTCAAATGTTTGCCGCTTCTTATCTCGATCAAACTACCTCACTGCACTCACAATCGACCCTCCACTGTATGAAGAACAACTCCTTGATTTTTGGAGGACTTGCCAAGAAGTCATCTTGGATGGTGAGAAGGCACTGTCTGCCACAGTGCAGGGGAAGACAATTTTCATCACTCCCGCCACCATCAACTCTCATTTGAGGCTGGATGATGACGAAGGCAAGTTGTCCTACCCAAAATCTGTTGTCAACAACTCATTCCGGCAGATGAGCTATGAAGGGGACTACTCTGTCAGAACCTTCAAGAAGGGTAAGGTTTCCTCTCAACGGAAGTACCTCCTCCATGTGGTAATCCACTCTCTGTTCAACAAACATGGAGGTTGGGACCAGATTCCTGAGAACCTATCCTACATAATCCATGGGATGGTTCAAGGGGCTAAGTTCAAGTACTCCCAGTTTGTCTATACAAACCTGCTTGCTAACTTGGACTCCTTAGAGTACTATATGTTCCCTAGATATATTCAACACATTCTTAATTATGAAATGGGCTCATAGTTAAGGGGAACAAGTAATACTCTTAAATTGGGACAGATGAAACCCGACATATTCAAAACAATGAGAAAGTCCATTCTTGGCTTCTCAGGGGTAGAAAAAACCCTGGTCCTAAAAATGTTAGAGCTTATTGCTTAAGGTGACAACTTGGTAGCACCAGCCAATGTTGAACCCATACCTTCTACATCTGTACCACCCACATAGCCACAAATAACCCTCACCTACTCAAGAAAATCCAAACGAACCCTTGCTTAGTCTACTCAGATTGAGTAGGCCCCCATACAACTACCCATGTAGGAGGAAGTGGAAACAAGAGCTCCCACTTGTCCTGAGGAGCAGAACACTCCCATTACTTCTTTGATTGGTGGTGAGGTTCCTCATGCTCAGCCTGATAAGCTCATTACCCCAGCCTTAAGCCTTCACTCTGAGTCTTAAAAACTCAAGTGATCACCCTTTAGGGGAAAGCTACCATCCCCAGCCTTTAGACTTAAACCAACCCATCCCTGACCTTTAATTCTATGATGATGAGGATTTGGGATTTAGTGAGTACCATGAGTCTCTCTTCTCCACCCTGCTCAAGGAGAGATGAGTGCTCTTGAATCACTCAGATCTAGCCCACATCATCCACCTCAAACTGAGGTGGACTTCCCTGAACATATTCAGGAGGTCCATATGGAAGAGGCTCTCACTTTTGTAAGTGATTATATCATTAAGACCTAAACCATGGCAACCTAACCCATTGACACTTCTTTTAAAGTATCATGTGCAAGAGAAATCCAACAGCCTAGAAACCCAAGCTGGTGGTGAGGAAGAAGACTTTGGTCCTATTCTCTCACCCCCCTCCATGATTCTTCTGATGAAGATGAGGGGAGTATGCAACTAAAGGTGTAAAAACTATCAAAACTCAACACCTATTTAGCTTCAAAGGTAAATCACCTAGAATCTCAGGTGCTTACGTTACAAAGGCAGGTCAGTGATTAGCAACTTGAGATCACCGATCTCAAGGGTAAGTTAGCTGAGAAACCTGTCAGGCAAACTCAACCAGGTCCGTAAGAACCTATGGATGTGGTGGACCTAACTCTTAGCTCCCTTATGCAAGAGGGTGATGCTACCAAAAAGGGGGAGAAAGTCCTACCTACAATCACAGAACCTGGGAATTCTGCCCAGAGTATGGACATAGAGGACTCACCAACCTCACTTGCAGTTGTCCATACTCAACAACCTTATTGGTTCACATTGATATGGATTCCTAATTCAAAGCCTGTTTGAGGAGGGTATACCAAAGGAAATGTCTACCCTATCTTACCCTGCTAAAAATCTAATAGTGGGATGGAGGTATGATGCTGATAGGAGAGCCCTGGTAATCTCTAGGTCTCAGGGACAACAAGAAGTCTTTAACTTTCACAACCTGAGATACTATGAGAGCACCTATTTGGTTGACCTGCCATTTGCCAACCCAAGTCAAAACAAGAAAGCTGCAAGGTTAGCTGAAAGGATTCAAGATAGGGTGCTTGAAGTGTTCAAAAGGAGAACCAAGCTATATAGACAGAGGCTAGCAGGCAATACTGTTGGTCAACTAGATACTGAGGTGGGGCCTTAAGATTAGCTTTGAAGGGGAAACCTTGGCTGAAGGCCCAGTAGTTGAACGTGTGAACCTTAAGACAGGAACTGCTTCAACACCTAGTACCCTCAATGAGGCTCCAGCTGATGAAGGTGTCTCACAGCCTCTCTCTGGCCAGAGCTCAAGTATAACACCAAGAAATGAAGGCCAAAGCTCTCTCCACCCTGATTCATATAGGCCAATGACTGACAAAGGGAAGAGGAAGATGACCTTTAAGGAGATTGAGGAGAAGAAGAGAGAGAGGAAGCGGAAGGCAAGGGTATAGAGTTAAAGTAAGACCCTTGGCTTTATGGAAGCTGCAATCAAGGCTGCCTCTAGGCCAAACACTCAGGAAGATGAGTTGAGGGCAGCTAGATTGAACTATCTGGGGTCTAGTAACTATAATATTGATGAACTTATCTTTCTTCCCTTGGAAGAACTTCTTGAACTGGCTGACATGAAAGTGTCAAAGGAGAGGAAGGAAGCTGAGGATGCAGAACTGCTCCTCAAAATCAAAGAAGAAAGGAGAAGAAAAAGACTCTACAAAGCTCCTACCCTCTTCCCAGTTCAAGAAATCCCTGAGACAGAGGTTGTGGCTACTAAACAAGAAACTCAGGTAGGTAAGAAACAAGACAGACAAAACATGATAACCTACCTGAATACCACAAGCCTCTATCAGGCAGTAGACCTGCTTCCATTGTCTTATGAATACATTAAATTTTAATACCTCAAGTCGCTTGAGAAAGAAGTGCAAAAATATCAAAAAGCTGCTGAAAGGAAGATGAGGGAAGATGCTGCAGAGTCAAGAGCCATCATCAGAGCAAATCAGAAGAAGTCCGCTAACAGATAGAAGATGGTGAGCTTTTTGAAGCTGTATGGGTTCTCCGAAAGGAGACTTGGTCCAATGTTTCTATCCACCATGGATGAGCACATTAGAGTGATCAAGCAGAAGATCAAAAGGGGTGAGCTGGTATACTTGCATTCTCCACCAAGTCAGGCTGCACCTGAAGCTGAGGTCAAGGTTGAACCACAAAAGACAACTCAACCAGGACCTAGTGCTACATCACAGCCAGCTTCATCTTTTAACCCACAGTAGGGTCCTGATCCCTCTCCTTCTGAACCTGTGAAGGAAAAAGACCCAACTGAGAAGGACAAACAAGAACCATCTGGTACTCAAGGCCAGCTTTCTCGGTTAAAGTATAGAAAGAGGAATAGGATGGCCATCAGAAGGGACAAGAAAAAGAAGAAGAAGTCCAAGGCATCCATCTTTGCATCTCAGGATGGGTCTGAACATCTTGAGAGTGATCAAGAAGAAGCTGCTCAACAAAGTCCACTCATTGTAGAGCCCCTTGCTGCTGAGAGACCCATCCTATCTTGGGCATTTGCAACTAACCCAGACAGATGGTATGTCACTAGAGATCAAGGGGGTCAAGATGTATACTTTTGGCAAAACATACTTGACCTCCCTCTACATGATCTCTATGACATGAGGAGGTACTTTGAAAGTTTGAAGAATCCTGACCAGCTGATGATGAAGGGAATGGTCTTGATTCTGATGAGGACTGTCAATGTGTGAAGATCAAGCTTCAAATTTCTTCATCAATTGTGGTAGCATTAGCCTAGTGGGAGTTAGTAAGGATTACACTTAGAGGCTGATGCAACCAAAGAGCTCTCAGCATACACATGTGAAGTACAAGGATGTAACTTTGGAAGATTTGATATAACTCAATGAATTATTCTAAGTATCAAATCTTTCGAAGCTAAAAGACCAAATCTTCCAAAGCTAAAGATGAAGTATTCCGAAGCTTCAAAGACAAAGTCTTTCGAAGCCAAAGACTGATTTCTTCCGAAGACAGAGAAGACATGCTTTTTCTGAATCACCTTTTGACAAAAGCTGAATTACTTTCCGCTGCCACCTCTAAAGACTTACCAACTTATATGAGTTAGTGAAAAGGTCATACTTTGTCAAACTATAGATTAAGGTCGTATGTCTGTAACTTTCTACTTTTGTACTTTTATCCTTTTTGTATTAGATAAGGATGTGAGCTATGGCACGTCATAGCCACTAGTCAAAAGACAATCTGTCTTTTGACTTTACATTGATTTTGTTGTCTAAATTAGTGTTTCCTGCTGGCCTTCAAAGTATGACCGGCTGTAGGATGTAGTATAAAGTGTCTCAAGTACTTGTGATTTCATTTTTTTAAGCTTTGTAACACTTTGTAAGAACTTGAGAGCAATATACATCATTCTTGAGAACCATATTAGTGTGTTCTTGTTCTGTTCTTTACTTATGTTCTTTGTTTCATTATAAGCTGGTTCCCTATTTGATCTGCTAAGTGTTCTAAACTCTCTCTTAACACTGTGAAACTGTTGCATTGACCTCCCTTCACCGGTCCTGTATTTTTGTAATGAACATGGAGTGATTGAATGAATTATTATGTTATGATTGGTTTAAAAGGTTTACTTATAAATAAAGTTGTGTGCTTGATTATCAGTTTTCGGTTTTCTTGCATCGTGACTCATTAAGAAAAGTAGCAACGTGATATAGGTGAATTGGTAATCTTATGAACGAACAAGTCTTAAAAGGTTGTTCTTTGGTTATCACTTTAATCAAAAGTAAAATCTTAAAGTTAAGTTCTTACAAACTTTAATTTAAAAGTATTTATTGTTGACCTTGTAGAATTGGAAACCCGAAAGTAATTGTTTTTCATTATTTAAGTAAATTAGTTACAAGTTCTTTGCTTATGCACGTTTGCTCATTAATTCATTCAAATTTTTTAATTTTTAATTATAAAGTTCGTGTCTTTAAGTAATGAGTCATATTGATTAAACACTTTTCACGTATTCCCTGTGGAGACGACCATACTTACCGTTACACAATAAAGGTAGCTAAGACAATAAATTAATTGTTTTTGATTGAGTCTCGACAACCAGATCAGGCGGCACCCCCCCCACCCCGGCCCCTATAATGCTCCGCCAATGTTATAGACCTATATTTCATAAATATAAAAGTAAGCATAAAAAAGACTTTCGCGACACAATACAAGACAAAGGGTATTAAATTATAAAAAAAAAACTAAAAATATAGGTTTAACGACTAGAAAAATAATCATAAATACAACAATGACATTGTGATCAAATTTAAAATGATCGAAAAACATCCAAGTTGATCTCAACTCAGTTAACTACAAAAATAATACTTATTGTGAACATAAATATAAAACTTAAGAATGGAGAAGCATCTTCTAACGACTGTATTTGACATTAATCTTGTTTTGATTAACTTGAAACGTATGAATAGAATAAATGTAAACTTCAAATTAACTTATGGATGCATTAGAAAATTACGAGGGGTTGAGATGTGTGGGTCGAGGGTAGGACTCAAACATAAGGCCTAACCTAGGGCAGGGGTTCACATAATCGGCTATACTGGTTGATGTTGTTGAAGATTTTGATTGAAATAAAAATTAAAGTATGCCTTAATGTTTTCATCTTCTTTAACTAACTCCTTAGAAAACAATGACTTCATTAGAATAACATTTTCAACCGTATGATGGGTTTTCAAACACCAAAATATGAAAATTATTACAAACAAATTGAATATAGGTATCGAGTTTGTGCTTAGGGTGTTTGGCTTCGGTTTAAAATCATCAGAGAGCTTTAGACATCCTTGAAAAATAAGATGCCGAGTGTGAGGACACGTAAATGATATGTTTTTTGAGAAAAAGAGAAATGCAATAGATGACCTAATATTGGCTTTTATAGTCGAGTTTTCTGCATGAAAGATGGACATGTGTACTCGAGAATTATAAAAGAAAATACACGATTTAGATGATTCAACGAAACAAGTGACATCATGTAATTGTATGCGATGAGTATTGGATTTGTATGCACAAGACATAACATACAACAGCAATATATGATCCCACAAAAGGTTGCACACCATATAAATAATCCAATTACATGTTTGAATTAGGTTTTAGACATGTGTACTTAAAATCTTTTTTTATATCTTATTATAACAAATAAATAACGTTATCGGCCACTCGTCATTTTTTATGAGATTAGCCCTTATTTTTCACACTTACTTGATCACGTCTATAATTTCATTCAATTTTCAAACATTCAATATTTACATCGTTATCTATTTAAGAAAATTTAACAACTCAATTAATATTTAAATTATCCAAACATATCACATAAATCAAGTTAAAACTCTTTCCTATATTTCCTATATAGCTCATGTAATTTCTCAAATCTCTACATCTATCATCATAGTCGGTGGAGTCATAATGAAATTCCACAAACAATATTGAAAATCCACGTCGTTCTAACCTAAACACACTTTATTCAAAAGCATCAATGAAAAATCGAAGTTTAATTTTTTTAACGACCGATAAATAAAGCCTGGATACACGAAGTATCCCAATGGCGAAAAAACACTCCATACGCCCGTGAGACAGAGCTGGGTAGTCCAAACTCACCAACCACCAATTCCGGGGAAAACCCAACGACGAAAGGCCCACTGCGTAAAACTCGGCCCCACCAACAATTCTAGAGAAAACCCGCCGCCCGAAGATCCACAGAGGTAAAACCCAACCACCAACAACATTTTGCTACCGATAGAACTCAAACTCATAACATTCTCTAGAGGAAGTTATAAGGCAATCAACCAAATGAAACAAATGGTTGGTGGATAAAATCCAAGTTTAATGGTAACCTAAAATTAACTAGTTTTATACCCATCCGGTGGCAGAGAGGTTTCATGTCGTAATGTAATAGCTATCTCTTTTAAATTATAAACAACAACACCATTAACGTGTTAGTATAAGACAATTGAGCACATACAAAAATGTCTTCTATATATGAGGATAGGTCATATAATCTTAAGCTTAATATTAGTTTGAAAAGCACGTCTCCAAATAAGTATTTTTGATTTAATGATTGCCGCCAAAGGGTTAATCCAACTTAGCTTAAAACGAGATGGGTCGATACATATTATATTGTAGCCCATGGTCACAGTCTTTTATATAGTTTTATTTAAAGAGATTTGAGGATCTATAAAATTCAAAAAAAAAAAAAAAAAACAAAAACAAAACAAAAACTAAAAAATAGCATGTCAACCTAACCAAGCTCGTTTTAAGTAAAACTATGTTTTATTTAACCAAGCTCGTTTTAACCAACCTAACCAAGTCGTAACCCAACCCGTACTCACATGCCACCAACTTATTCTGTCACATATGTCATGGAAGTCATTTTTTCATTAAAAACGCCCATGAACGTCATTTTGTACTCATATGCAATGCATTAATTCTTTATACGATAGAATTACAAAATGGATAATAAGGAATTGCAAATCAGCCCCAACACACAAAAAACCACATGTTTTAACCGACCCATTACTAAACCACCCATCTTGTCACCTCCCTAGATGATATTTGAGGAGTACGTAGAACCAAAACCAAATGAACTAAAGATGAATATATTAAGGAACTTCCTCCTATACAATTCAAATTACAACAAAAAGTTAAATGTGAACTAACCAAATTACTAACACGCTGTATCAAAATACACAAAAAAAGTACCTTAAGATGGGAAATGACATCAATAAAAACATATTCAAATGCCCCCATTGAGTTCCAAATAAGCAAAAAATGATGAACGAAACATTAACATGCAGAACAATAGACAATGCAACTAAGTTGGTTCTAGACTGTTGCGCATAATTTGTCTAGTACCATTAAAAACAATCATAAAAGACGCATATACTCTAACATTCAGACTCAAACAGTGCATATTATCTAAACAACAGCCACTTACATCCATAATGATACTTATCCTGATTACTTCTTACAAATAAACATAAACATAAAACCTCATACATGAAAACGACATCCTAGAACGAAACATATAGAGCTATCAGATTTTGACAACCCGGTATATGCAGTGAACCCTGACCCGCAGAATCTTGAATCGCCTGCTGATACAAGGCAGTGAATCTGCAGTATCACTCAATTCATCTTCGAAGTCATCATCGTCGTAACTGCTGAGAACAATAACCTCATATTCATCCTCTGAAGTGCTTGTATCAATAACTTCATCCCACTTTTAATTTAGGAAAGCTTTTGCATGATGAATCAACCTATTAACAGCTTGGATGGCAGTTTTGTTTTCCTTCTACAACATAAAGACATAAGCACAGAGACATGGGTTGTTGGAGCAACAAACGATATTAGTACCAATTAACTAACCGGAACATACGACACCATTCCTTTGATTTCCTTGCCAAGAATCTTACATGCAGCTACATAAACAGGGAGTGACCTTTGCATTTATTGACACCAAATCAATGACGATTAGTATCAATCTTACTATAGAAACGTGAGAAAACATGTAATATATATTGAAGTTACCTCATCTTTAATCTCCGATCCCGGCACTTCGGATTCACCTTGCGGAATAAGATGAAGAATTTAGGGACACTACGATCATAAGATATAAACTTCATGCAGATAGATGAAGGAGGATGAAGAAACACACATCTGCATTTTCGATTTGGTGGCAATCTCTCTGGTATTAAAAACTTCTGTTGCGGCCATATGGAAACACACCACCGATCATTCTCGATGGGTGTATATATACACAATTACTCAAGGCCAAAATCGGTTATTCAACTAATGAAACCCACGATCTCCATCTACATAAACCCCACTATCTCCACAGCTGCAACAATATATCTGATTTATTAGGAATGTGGATAGGAAAGGAAGTCTACATATCAAAATCGCAACAGAATCTCCTGTTAAGGTGGAACGTGGGAAGCTGCATATGTGAAAAAAATAAAAAACTGCTGGATCCTAGCTCAACCCCCTAATTAACACGGCCAGGATTAATTCTGGAGTGTTTTGAACGACCAAGATTAATCTAAACTCTCTAATTGTTTAGCAGCAACCATCTTTATCTTTATCTTTATACTCTAAATAAGAGTAACTTGAGATGACATGTGGCAGCATCACAATCATCCTCATCAAAATTTCCCACCTCTTTCTCATATTAAATAATTATCTTAATTATTATAATTTTATTTAATACTTTTTTAGATGTAATAAATTATGAAAGAAATCTATTCATTAATGTTATTTTTAAAGAAATAAATTTTTTATAAAATAATAATTTTTTCTAAAGCATAAAACTTTTTTAAAAATACGAAATATTTTAAAATTGGTATTTTTAAAAAGTCAATTTTTTAAAAACAAAAAATAATCAAATTTAGGAGTTATAATATGAATATTTTTAAAAGTAATATTTTATACGGTTTATTTTAGAACAAAATGTTTATTTTTTTGGAAAAACAAATTTAAAAACAAAATTTTAAAAAGTTAATACCACTGTTTTATTATTTATAGTCATTTCTCATATGTAAATTCAGTCATATCATATCTTTAAATATCATTTTATAATTATTAATTTTTATAATTAATATTTTATTTATTCAACCCGTGTAATACATGGGTTTACTAAATCTAGTTAATATATATAATTAGAAATTAGAAAAGATTAATATAAAGTTCGGCAAAATAAGGTGCCTAATATTTCACTTCTCACGTGACATGCACCATCTCATCTCCTCTCTTCTCTCCTCACGCATGCTTTGAAGTTTCAACAGCTTCATCTCTCTCGTTCCCCTTTTCTACAATAATCCCACCTCAGAATCATCGATCCTACACAATTTCATCCAATTCAATTCACCAAACGAATGCCCTTATGTCTATCAGATTCAAATTCAGAAGCTCCGTCAACTTCGATACAATCGAAATCGACTGTGGTAAACCCTACATATCCGTCGGAGAACTCAGATCCAAAATCCTATGCCAGAATAAGCTGAAGGGCGTATGCCACAAAGACTTCGATCTCGTTTTCTTTGATCATCTCACCGGTCAAGGTTATTGTGTTTTCCAATTGCTTGAATTACAAGTCGTATCCTGTAATTTGTGTTTCGAATCGGATTTGTTATTGTTTTCAATTGTGCTTTGATTGTGCTTGTTTTGAGTTATCAGAGTATAATGACGACGAATTCAAGATTCCTAGTGGCTCCAGTGTGATCATAAAGAGGGTTCCAGCTGAACCTGCGCCTTCAGCTATGTAAGTGTTAATCAGTTTTAAATGAATCGAATATCTTTCATTGGCCAGTTTAATGCATACAAATTTTAGGTTTATGAAATATAAGCTTTTGATATGGTGGTGTTTTAGCAGTGTTTTGTTGTGTGAATTGTTGACTATGGAAAGATATCAAGAATAGATGTAGGTGACAGTGTTTTATATGGTGTCTTAGCAGCTTTCGTAGCAACACGAAGGCAGTTAGCTTCGCATTGTAATTAGTTAATAATCCATTGAAAGTCTTGAGATTTGGTATCTGGTGCCCATAATAGATAGAAGGATGAAAATTACCGTTATGTACTACACCGTCTTATAGTTACACGTTAACATGCACATGTATGCTATTGTAATATATGTATGAGTGAAAAGGATGTCGCACTCTGTTTGATGGTCATGTAGTTTTCTCATATGCACGTTCACTCACAATGAACAATTGTAGTAACGATAATGGAATCTAACATCATATGGTGTTTATTATATACACATTATGAACTGAGAGGTAATAAATAATTTTTTCGAGCACTGCGTTGCAATTTACCTTATTTTACGGGTTTTTTCCCTATAAATGAGACGTTACAAGTAGTTTATGGTATCAAGACGTGTGGATAGATTATTTAAGGAAGAAATAGATGGATGATCTAGCTTGCATCTAGTAGAATGTGTTGCGTTCTTACGCCTTTCCATACTCATTCCTTTTGATATATGTAGAATTCACTTGTTATGCTGTTATAATCCCTTTAAAAGTAGAGAAGAGATGATCAAATACTATGATGATGTGAAGTGCTGTTTTCTTTTTCTTTTCTTTTTTTTTTTTTGTAAAAAAACATTTTAAGCTTTTAGTTGCTTTTCCATGTTATAGCCAAATTGTTTACTTGTATGCCAAATCCAAAGGCATCCTATTGGAGGCTTTAATCGCAGAGGGGCCTGCTGATTTTTCCTCACACTATTTGTTTTATATCCATTGTCTGATATGTACTGTTGACTAACTTAATAGTTTTTCCATCTTTGTTTTTTTTTAATATTAAACTTACATTTGAACTTTGTTTTATCCGGGTTAAGACGAGGTAAACTTGAAGCAAGCGAGCCTTGTGAGGATGTTCCAAAGGGTAAATAACATTTAAAAGCTACTGATCATTATTTTTCTGATGGGTGGTTCTAACCATAGCACACTTAATTTGTAATTGCAGGTATTGATCACAATAAACCAGAAGAAATATATACAGAGAACATTGCACCTGAAGACCGTGAACACTTAAGATTGGATAAGTAAATTGTGTGCCTTATGATTTTTTTAGCTTCTCATATAGTTAATATCTCCAGGCTATCTGAACATTTTTTGTTTTTTGTTTTTTGTTTTTTTCCCCAAATTTTGACTTGATATGTAGAGTTGCTAATGCGAAGGGTATTGATTTGCTAAAAGTTGACTTGCCGTCGGAACTAAGATGTCCTATTTGCATCACATATTTCAAGGACGCTGTTATGATACCATGTTGTCAACATAGCTTTTGTAAAAAATGTAAGCCCTTAAGTCGTTGATGTTTATACTTTGTGCATAAGTAGCGTTATCTCTCTATCTCTATACACACATGTATATATGCGCGAACGCACACACATATCTGACATATTTTTGTGTGTGCACAGGCATCTGTGAAGTACTTCCAAAAACAGGAAGGTGCCCTAAATGTTCTTCTACCAAGTACAGGGTTGAGCACTTGCTACCAAATTTATCTCTTAGGCATGCTATTGAGCATTTTCTTGAATCTCAGATTCTTGACACTGCTCCAGATAATAATTTGCAGAAATACGTCCCAGGTGAGACCCTTTGGTATATCTTGGCCAAAATAGACCACCAAATATTTATGTTAATTTCTATATCCTTTAACTTGTTTTTTCAGATGGAGAATCAGGTATTCAGGGAAAAGAGGTTTCCACTGTCACTAAAAGGAAACTGGATATGCTTTATTCTAAATCTGCAATGGATAAAGGATCAAATCAGAATTTGGCAGATTCTGTTTATGAATCACCAAATATGAAAAATAACTTCCTGGAGGGTACAAGAGTTCATACCGGTAAATCATGTGCAATTGACCTCCTAAATTTTAGGTCTTTACTTAATGCAACCAATAATAATGGAGGTAGAGATAAACATATGATGATTTGGCAATTTCTGTAGATTCTCAAGGTGAAAACCAGCCTGTTATGCCCCAAGTTTGCATGCCCGATGAAGGTATTTTTCATGCATCACACGCTTACAGTTTTACAACAATGACTTATTAGCGTACTTGAAATCCAAGTGTTCTACTTTAAACTTATGATCTGGCCTTTTGGATTCAAATTATTATATTAATATAATGTGTTATAGTTTGATCTGGTAATCGTTTTTCCGATGTACAACAAACACATGTATAATTATCTTTTTAAGGTCTCCGTAAGTAACTTACACGACTCTCAAGTCAGATCTGTACTCTCACTTTTTGCTACCTCTGTCAACATTAAAATTTCTTTGGTTGCTTTTCTCTTCCAGCTGATTCCAACAGCAGGAAAAAAGTACTGTGGGTTAATACTGGAGGTACCAATCTGCTCAAGGACATCACTACCAGATACTATGTGTATTGTTTTTAATCTAGAACCTATTTTGAAAATTTTATATTATTTTCAGGTGGAGATCAAAGTTACGCAGTTGACCATCGAAACAGAAAGGTATTTTTTTTTCTTATTAATGGTTGGTGGAGACATTCTTAAAAACGACTATTTTATCTGATGTGAGCACCTTTTTTGTTGAGGCTAGGCTCTCCGTACTTGTTACATGTGTGGATCTCCAAGCCATTTTATAAGAGACTGCCCTATGGCTTCTATTGAACGCCCAATGTTTCATACAGGTAAAAGCTATGGTTTCTGATAAATTCTTGAACTTTGCTTAGACCATGTGAATAAGTTGTGTGAATTTCAGGAGATCATATGTTTCAAGGAGGCATGTCAGGTTATGCAATGCCATACTGGAACCCTGCTGCCTTCCATCATGCCAATCCTTATATGAATATGTATGGAAACCCAGGGATGCTGCCTTTTAACGCCACCACTATGGTCCCTGCTACGCCTTATGAGTTCCACCTTATGCTGCATCTGCTTATGGCAGCTTACATGTTCCAAGGTGACCTTATTATATGCATGTTCTTTTTCTTGCATTATCATATTTATAAATTTTCTTTACTGCAATTTTGTGTACCTAAATCGGCATTACAAACAATCTTACAGTGGTATTACAAGGATGGGAGGCCTGGCACCGAGGGCAGAACAGCCCCTTAGGCATTCTGAGAATTTTGAGCATGAAAACAGTGATACCCGAATAAAGTATTCTCATGAAATGAGGTATGTTCTATGATATAATAGTGTCATTGGGGTCAAATAAGAGTTAAATTTTTTAAGGCTAATAAGGGTTCTTTTTGCCAGACAACGATCTTCTGATTACGAAGATAACAGCATTCAGAAGCGCCATGACTACCATGAGCCAGAAAGATCGTCTAAATATAAATCTCATAGAGACAGGGGAAAGGCTCTTAGCAATTCAGAGGACAGTCATGAGCGGAGGTTGCAAAAGAATCATCACAATATGAGATCTGATCACTCAAGATATGAAAAACGTTCTCATGGATCATATCATAGTCATACAGATAGATCTGCTTCAGGAGTAGAGGATGTGCACGGTGGTGACTATAGGCGTGATGAAGGGAGGCATAAAAAGTACCATGAAAGTTCTAGAAGGCGTCATAATAGCAGCAGGGAGCAGTCAGACAGTGATTGTAGTTGTAGCCATCATCAAATAAAAGAAGGAAAACATATTAAAAGGAGACGGATGGATGATAGAGACAGAAAGAAGCCAATTGATGATGAGATGTATGGCACAGGTGGAAGATGGTGAATAATGATTCAGATGATGACTATCATCACAATAAGAGGTAAAGAAGGCACTAGAACAACAAAACTGGAATGCTTCCATGGTAAATATGTTTTGTATCAACTTGGTTTTGGTAAGTAGCTATTATGGTCTATAATCTTATATATAACTATATAAACGGTTAGTTGTGTTGACCAATACAATTATCTAGACAGAGGAGGTACATTCAGCAATAGGGTTGCTGGTATTTGGTTTTTAATCTTGTTTTGGTTTGCTTTGCTTTGTTGGTACAGATAGTGATTTCAGCTGTTGGACATTAAAGTATCACTAGCTTTTTTTAACTTTTGTTAACTAGCTCTTGATGTCTTCACCAACAAAAGAAAAAAAAACTTTAATGACAGATTGAAGTTGATTCAAGCAATCTTCATATTCTTGGCATGAAGTGTGGATGAGCAAATTCTTTCAATGGGCTACTTATACTTGCTGGTCAAACATTCTGAAGACGTATTAAAAGCCCGATTGAGGTATGTTTTAAACGTTTTAATACTTTCTTGCTTGTCATTATCCTTGTTCTAAACTTGAGCCAACCACATTTTTTAATCCTCAAATTTTGAATCATTTTTATAATCAAGAAAAGGAAAAAGGGCATCAGTAGTCTTTAAGGTTGTCGGTTTTTGTGGGAAATTTTCTAGGTCTTTCTCTTCATTTCATTTCTCCCTCTGGGGTTTTGGTTGCAAATTTTGTTTCTATTAGCGAGTCAAGTTAAAACTACATGTGTTCGGGTTCAGTTTTCATACATTCTTCTCTGAGTATAGTCCATACTATCCGTGCAATGCTTCTCTCTGTGGTTCCTACAAAAGGTGTCGTCTTAGGCCGTGTCACTTTGCTGAATGATGCAACCACTTGGTCATTCAATTATCTTTTTATAAATGACTGTTTATATGCCCATATTATCGAGTCTTGTAGGTCAGTTTGCATCTAAATATTTCATACATTCTCTGATATCTGGAGTCTTTAACCATTGAAACAATTAGACATGTTGGCAGGTCGAACTTGAACACAAAGCCAGATCGAACACGTGAACCCGGACATGACATGTGTATCTACGGGTTGACACGAACATGATCCGTTTAACTTTGAAAAAAATCCTTTCAATTTTTGTTTTGCATATTAATACTTTAAAATTATGAATTTGCACCAACTATACAAAAGCATATTAAACAACTGAGTTTTAACTAAAACATGATGCTTATTTCTCTTTTTAACTTTTCAATCTGGCATGAATTAGCCAACCAATTTAAGATACAACATAAAACACATTTTTTTAATCACAAAAAATAAATGGGTCGAAGTTAAACGGTTCAACCTGTGAACTTGCTAGGTTGATCTGAAAATAATTCGTTTAGATAAACGTGCTCACATGCTCGACCGAACTCATTTAAACTAAACCTAAACCAGTGAATTTTGTGTTAGGTCTTGTTCGGATCCCTAGTAATTCACACCCATAGTAGGCTTGGCTTTTTGATTTTGTAAATAATGGGTTTTTGATTTTTTGAATGTCAAATGAAATCATCTCTCTTTTTCTGAAAGTTACAAAGTCGGGGTTTTTTAAATAGTCAAATTTTCATTAAATAGAACGAAGATACCAAAGAGTTTGTTGCGTTGTGGTATCAAAATGTTCTGGTAAAAATGTTCATTCCTAATCGTTAAAGTTCATAATCTTATGGTGGATATTGATGTGGATTTGGTTTAGAATGTTTGTGAGTGGGCTGTTTTATAAAAAGAAAGGAAAAATAAAAAGGAAAATAAAAATAAAAAAAAAAGATATGAACCATAGATGGAAATATATCATAGACTTTGATTAGGTCTTTGATTTGTTGTTGGGAATAACCAAGTATGGTTTTGCTACATAGAATGTTGGATTGGGGTTTCCGTTTAACACATGACTATAGCTAATAACTCAACCATGCCCTTGTTTCGCGGATGATTGTTTTTTGAAACCCTTTCCTCTAAAAACAAAAACCATTCATCACTTTCATTCCTTAACTCTCAAGCCATACACATCTTAAGGGGCGTTTGGGTAATGAAACTTAGTACATTATACTTTGTTTTTACTCCATGTGGTTCAGTCCAAAGAATGTTTTTCCTTTAAAGGTTTCAAAATTATTTTTTCACTCCCGATGGTTTCTAATCTATTTGAATTTACTCAAACTCACTAACACCGTTAGTTTTTTTTTATAATGATCATTTATATATTTAGCAATACTTGAAGGATTATTTATGTACATTATTAAACCCTAGCCCCCCAACCCAACCCGTCTACAAGTTCACTAACAAACCACCATATGCAATCCACATTCATAGGGGTGTTCATCGGTTCGGTTATCGGTTTGTTTGGTTCTGTTTTGAATTTTTTTTATGCATAACCGAAAACCGAACCGAACCGAATTCGGAATGTGGCTAACCGAACCGAATTCAACCGATTTCAACCGAAAAAACCGAATTTACCCTTTGTTTTTTCATTTCAAATGTTACCGATTTTAAATATTTTTTTGTTAGAATCTCCCTTTATATACATTTCTTGAATATATATCTATATATATATCAAATAATTAAACTTGTACAATGTTAAGAATTTTATTTCTTAAAAATATAAATTGTAAACTTTGATTCTTTGAGAGTTGAAATTTAAGACTGAGTTTTGATGTTTAGTGGTAACATAACATATGATATTTTTGTTGTTGGGTTAAAAATAAACCACTTTAAAAAGTTTAGGCTTTCGTAGTTAGACTAAACTTACAATTACAAAAATAATTATAACATATTGAATTTGGTTAATCGAATAAACCGAACAAACCGAATTCAAAAATTAAAATATAATCGATAATCGAACCAAAATCGGTTGGGAACCGAACCAAACCGAATTTCACAGTTCGGTTCGGTAGGAACCGAACCGAACAACGAATTCATAATTCGGTTCGGTTTTTTCTATTACGAATGCGGATTGATTTTCGGGTTTTATGCCCACCCCTAATCCATATGATTGCACCGGCACAATGCATGCAACCCCACTAACACCACAACAACGTTAAATAATCCCCGCCAGCAATGCAACCCTCACCAGCACCGCCAGTGAAGGTGTTTTCTCACACCCACTTTATGAGAATCACCATATTTCGGCCAAATCACCACTACCTGATACCATAGCAGACATACCACTTCACGTGCACAATCGTTGATCCACCATGACCTACCAAACTACTCAAGTTGTTCAAGAAATCATCCCTTTAAGGCTTTAAAATGCCAAATCGTTTGTGTCCTTAAAACCCCCAAATCGGCTTAGGGTTTCTAAGGGGTGGGTGGCTTGAGAGTGGTTCTTTAGAGGGTTGCGAATTAGGGTTTCTGAGTGGGTGGATGATGTTTGTGGTAAACAGACTCTCAGACGTGATGATGGTGGGGGTAGTAAACGGATCCTCCTGAAGCCATCCAAGACCAGTTCACCCACGAAAATATAATAAAATGTAAATTTAGTATAATGATTTGATAATAAAGACTGCTCATTTTAACGCACTCCTTTAATTCATTTACTAAATACATCTACATCATTAACATCAGGGGCGTCTTAACTATTTCCGAAACCCTAAGTGAAGTGAACAAGTAAAGCCTTTTTATAAACCGATTGACGGTTTCAATTTCGATTTGACGTCTTTGAAAGAGTCTAACATATAAGCCTAACAAGATTGTTTATACATCTTATGAGAATCAAAATTATACAGTACTAAGTTACTAACTTAAGCAATTTCAGTTTATTTATAAAATTGCTATTAAGAAAAAGTGAATAATTAACCTTCGTATCAGAAGAGAAGTGTGCATATGTAATTGTGCAATCCAAATTGAGATCTTACAAATCTGTAATAACCTTTGTTTTGTGCAGCGTCAACTAAATATTTTTTGCTGCCCAAATTATATTTTAAAACATACATTATTTTTTGTAAAAAGATATATTTCTTTGCTTAAGAGCTTAACATGTGAAAATATTATAAAAGACATGTATTGTAAACAATTTTTAGAGCACACCAACTGCACGTATTAGAATTGGAGTGAGTTTTAATGAAAGCAAATATTTTTAAATATACAGATTATTTGCTCTCTATGTTAAAACTGAAAATTAAACAAAGATTTCAAATAATCAGTCAGAGATACAATTTGTGAAACATAAAAAAATCACAAGATATTTGATAAGGTCATTATTCCAACACATTCTCATATATTGAAAAGATAAAAAAATTACAAAACCTTACTTAAATAATTGAAAAATGTTGGACTAGCTGGTATATAATAAAGAGAATTGATGTCGTAAAAAATATGGGGATACTAAGCGAGAGCTTAATTTTTTTAAAATCATTCCATCCTTGCCTAACATAATTAATTTATTGCATAAGAAAATAAGTTTACTTACACTTGATCCATTTGTAAAGATGTCTGCGCTCGTGTACGCTGTTCTTTAGAATCAATCTTTTCAATTTTCAGAAAACCATCGGCCACATTTTCTCTTAAGTAAAACGTATTAATATCATGATGTTTTGTCCATTCATGAAAAACTAAATTAACTAACGGTCAATTTAGTATGACAATTGTGGCATAGACGATTAGGTCATTCCAATTTTAACCGAATGAACAAACTTGTTAAAGATGATCTAGTCATAGGTCTGCCACAAAAGGAATTTTTCTCTTCAGATCACTGCACAGCATGTTTGAAAGGCAAACAACATAGAGTTTCACATAAATCAAATTGATAAACTCTAACAACACACCACTCAAATTGCTTCATATGGACCTTTTTGGCCCAACAAACATCCTAAGCATAAGAAAGAAGCAATACTGTCTTGTCATAGTAGATGATTACTCCAGATTCACATGGGTTTTCTTTCTACTACACAAGACAGAAACAACACAAATCATTACATCCTTTATCACAAAGATTGAGAATCAACTTGATCTTAAAGTCAAATCTTTAAGAAGTGATAATGGCACTGAATTTAAGAATGACTACATTTCTTCTTTTTGTGCAAAAAAAGGAATAAGTCATTTATTCAGCGTAGCAAGAACTCCTCAGCAGAATGGAGTAGCTGAACGAAGGAATAGAACATTAATAGAAGCAGCTAGAACCATGCTAGCTGACTCTCTATTGCCCATATCCTTTTGGGCTGAAGCCATAAACACAGCATGCTACATACAAAACAGAACATTAATCATCAAAGAACATTCCAAAACGCCTTATGAATTAGTGTTTAAAAGAAAACCATATATAGGATTTCTTAAGGCCTTTGGATGTTCTGTTTCAATATTAAACACCAGAGAACAATTATCCAAATTTGCTCCAAAAGCAGATGATGGATTCTTTGTTGGATATTCTGGAAGCTCAAAAGCTTACAGAGTATTCAATCCAAGGCTAAATATAGTGGAAGAAACAACAGATGTTGTTTTCAATGAACATTCTTTCACTAAAAAAGTCATTGGATCTAACTGGCTGTTTGATATTGATGCATTAACCAAATCATTTGACACAACATATTTTGATGTTTCAGGTTCAAAGGAGAACAATGAGTATCCAATGGTTCCACCATCAACCATTGATGTTCCATTGACTGCTGATCCTCCAAGGAGAACCACTAACACTCCATCAAGCACAACTGTGTCAACACCTCCTGATCAACCAAACACCTCAAGATAAACATCATCAGACACTCCAGTATATTCATCTCCTGTACCCACTCAATCACAAGATACCAACAAAACAAAACAACCCAAAGATGATGATGACTACCATTCTCTACCAGACACACATCATGAAGATGAAATCCCAGATTTCTTTCATGATTCCCCTCAAACATTCACTGAACCTCCTCAACCAGACAATCACACATCACCCAATACTCTTGCTCAACCCTCATCACATGATCAGACAATCACCAATCTTGATTCAACAATCCATGTTGATCAGATCACCACAACAAGAATTCACAAAAATCATCCCATTGAAAACATCATAGGTGATCTCAACACCAGATTGACTCGTAGTCAATATGATACAGCAAACATTTGTTTGTATTCCTGTTTCTTATCCTTAACTGTACCTGAAGCCTTAAAGGACAACAGTTGGATAGAAGCCATGCAAGAGGAACTACAACAATTCAAGAAGCAAGAAGTTTGGAAGCTGGTAGATCTGCTTGAAGGTAAATATGCAATTAGCACAAGGTGGCTATTCAGAAACAAAGCAGATGACAGAGGGATTGTCATAAACAAAGCAAGGCTTATAGCTCAAGGATATTCTCAAGAGGAAGGCATTGATTATGATGATGTCTTTGCTTCTGTAGCTAGATTGGAAGCCATCCGAGTATTTCTTGCTTATGCCTCATCACAGAAGTTCATTGTCTACCAAATGGATGCAAATGTGCATTCCTTTATGGTAAGATAGATGAAGAGGTGTATGTTGCTCAACCTCCAGGGTTTGAAGATCCAGATTTCCCTCACAGAGTATACAAGTTAGACAAAGCTCTGTATGGTCTTCACCAAGCACCCAGAAAGTGGTATGAAACTCTATCAAAGTTTCTACTACAGAATGGTTACACCAGAGGTAAAATTGATCAGACATTGTTCTTAAAAAGAAAAGAACAAGACTTGTTAGTAGTGTAAGTCTATGTGGATGACATAATTTTTGGCTCTACAGACATACAGCTTTGCAAAGAGTTTGAAACTTTTATGCAATCAAAATTCCAGATGAGCTCAATGGGAGAACTCACATTCTTCCTAGGTCTACAAGTCCAACAATCAACAGATGGAATTTTCATCAATCAAAGCAAATATGTGCATCAGATCCTCAAGAAGTATAACATGGCTGATTGCAATTCAAGCAAGACACCATTTGCAACTGGATTGAAGTTTGGTCCAGATCCAGAAGGAACATCAGTTGACTAGAAACTTTACAGATCTATGATAGGTTCTCTGATGTACCTAACAGCAAGCAGACCAGATATCATGTATGCAGTATGCATGTGTGCAAGATATCAAGCAGATCCCAAGGAATCACACATAAATGCTGTAAAAATAATCTTCCGATACTTGAAAGGCAAACCAGCTCTTGGTTTGTGGTATCCTAAAGATGGAGACTTCTCATTATGTGCATACACAGACAGTGATTATGGGGGATGCAATAACAACAGGAAATCAACCAGTGGAGGCTGCCAGTTTCGTGGATCAAGATTGATCTCTTGGCAATGCAAGAAACAGACAAATGTCTCTGTGTCCACAGCCGAAGCAGAATATATAGCTGCTTCTGCATGCTGTTCTCAAGTGTTATGGTTCAAAACCAAATGCTTGATTATGGCTCTAATTTTCTTAAAACACCCATACACATTGACAATTCTGCAGCCATGTTTATAACAGACAATCCTGTTCAACATTCAAAAACCAAACACATAGAGATCAGATATCACTTTCTGAGAGATTGCTCAGAAAAGGGTCTGATCAAGTTGATTAAGGTCCACACAGACAACCAATTAGCTGACCTTTTTACAAAACCATTTGATTCAACACGATTTGAATTTTTGGTTCAGTCTCTTGGTATGATCAACTATGAAACAACAAATTAATATTTTCAAAACATTCAAATCAGACATACATGATTTTGTCAAAGTTCATGATTACCATCAGCTTTCCCTTTTTCAAAATCAAGATATCATGCAAATCATTCATTTTGATAATATTGAATCACACATACATTTCATGAGAAATGATAGTACACTAGCATAATTCTTCACTTGAGTCTTTTTCCACTAATAAAGACTGACAAATTCTTTGTTTGATATGTGGATAGGCTCAGCATGGGACACATAAAATCAGATACAACAGTGAAGAACTAAATTCTCATGACTGTGTGGTTAACAACACATCTTGGGTTATGGTGAGTATTGATCTATCCAATATAGGTTGCTTTCAAAGTAACTACAATACAACAAGTGAAACAGATTATAAATTGCTCAATCATTCAAGTGTCTCCTTTGTTATGATAATCATAGTCCTGGAGTACACCTAGGCATTCTTTGTTGTGTTAAGCACAGACCTGAATGACCTAAATCATGATCCAAAAAGATTCCCAAAGAGGAACACATCCATATTGGATGAATCATCAATAAAGTCTTTATGACTTCATTCCTTGTGAATGAATCAAAAGAATCCCAAAGAGGATCAACTTCCAAAGTGAAGTGAAAAAGAATCCCAAAGTGGATCAACCAACATGGATCAAATTGAGCATTTATACTCCTAAGTAACTAGATTTTAAGTATTGAAAGTACTTTCTAGCATATCTTGAGGAGGGTTGTATTAATCATACAATCACATGTGGGGTACATACATCTCATGTCAATCAATTCAAAACATGATAATCACTCACTGTTTTAAATCAATCATTAATACCATGCTTGAGTTTAAGGGGATCAATATATCTACAATCAACATTGTACTTGTCTATGTCTATTCTCCAAATCATACAAACAACTCAGTTAGAACTATAGACTAGTATGATCTCATGGTATGTGCAAAAGATTAATGTGTAAAACATGATAAACATCCATTTTTAGTAAGATTCACTCCTCTTGCTAAATGATTATCAAACAAGCAAAATGGACTTTGATAATTTCCATATTAAATCATATAAATTTTTGACATTTTATAAAAGATTTTTATAAATATGCAAAAATTTAGGGGGAGAAATTGAACATGGAATTATCAAAGGCAGCAGAATTGTGCATTATCATACATTTCAAATTTTGATATTTTCAAATTTTGAAAAATAAACAAAGCCAAGTCAAGCCAACACTAACAAACAGCAGGTTGACACACATACATTGGTTTATTTTATTGCACAATATTACTTATGAGTGATATCAAAACATCCATATATTGAATATGTTAAAATTCAATATTTTAACATACAATTTAATTCAAATTTTTTAAACAAATATTTTGATTTAAACAAAATTTAACATTCAGAATCTTCTTTTGTAAGAAAAACAAACAAATTTGCAATTTTATGTGTTTCGGAAGCAAGATATTTGCTTCGGAAGAAATGACTTCAAAACATACAAAATTTTTAAAATTTTAAAAATTTTGACAACTGTTCACACAACGAATGAACAAATGTCTCATCCGCTATAGGAACAGTCCCATTCATATCATCAAAGTGTCCACAGCACATGTCTCTCAAAAATTACCAAGTGTTCCACAACGCATGAACATTGTTCATCTGCTATGAACAAAACATTCAATCCATTCAAAGTGTCCATAACGCATGAATAAGGTTCATCCGCTGTGTATATTCATTCAAACATTCAGGTGTTCCACAGCGCATGACAGTTGTTTATCCGCTGTGAACATATCAAACATATGATCCAAGGATCTACAGCGCATGAACAAATGTTCATCCGCTGTGAACAATCAGTACAATGGACAAAGGGTATACAGCGTATGAACAAATTGTTCATCCGCTGTGAAAACAGTTGTCATAAGTAGCATATAAGTTATGTGCATAGCACATGAACAAATTGTTCATCCGCTGTGTGCACAGTACTTCATACAGCGCACAGTGTAAAATGCACAACGCATGACCACTGTTCATACAGCGGATGACCTAAATTTATTTTAAGTCATTTTTGCACAGTGCATGACCACTGTTTATACAGCGGATAGTTTGCGCATAACCACTGTATCCACAGCGGATAGTTCATTGCCCGTTGTATATTTAAACAACACTTGCACATTTTTACTTTTTCACCGTAAAGAGAGAGAAAGTAAAACATTCAAAATTTCAAACCTTGTTCAACAAAACCCTTCGTAAACCTTTGTTACTTGATTAAATCCAAACACTAACAAATACCGATTTATCATCGTTTTGTTGATTCAAAAGGTATAATCGTATGTTCGAAACTTTAAATCTTCCATTTTGACTCCATTTAATCAGTTTCAGACTCATACATTGTTCGACTCAGTCGAACTAAGAACCGTTAATCAACAATAAGTAATTTGATGTTAATAATCAAATTAAACATTGAAATGATGTGTTTAGGACTTAGTCGAATGTACTTAGGCTGTTTATTTGGTGAAATTTGATTAAGTGTTCAAAATGAACATGAACAGACAGGGTGTTCATGCCAAAATTGAACAAAAACACTGTTTGATCTTTGAAAATGTTCAAAAATGCTTATACTATGTTATAACTTGGTAAACATAATCAAAAGCTACTATAAACCACATAACAAACAGTTATTTTGGCAGAAACAACTCATACAAACATTGATTGCATATGTATTGAATGTGCATTAAATGTTATTTTGACTTCAAAAGGTCAATCTGAAGTTCAAAAATCAAACAGATATATTGATCAATTTATGCATGTTCATGAACTTGTTAATCATGATATATCATCAAATCTAATCAGAAATAAGTTTTGAATCATAAAAGAGTACAACAAACAATTTTTAAACAATCAAAATCATTCAACAGTTGACTTGTAAAAGTCAAACTGTTATTTTCATACAAAACACCCAAATCATTCATTTTTAATCAAACAACAAGTTCTAAGTATACATAAGTTATCAATATACAAACATACAAATGAACACTTAATCAACATTTCGTCATTTCAAGCAATTATACATATATCATAAAGAATCACTAACATTTATCTTCTTTTATATAGATATGGCAAAATTGGTGTTTGTGAGAGATCACAACATCTGTGCATTCCTAGATCCTAACTCTCCCAAGTCAGAGAATTATAGAGACATGATCCAGGCCATTAGACAGACTAGACTGGTCCATGCAATGACTTCTAGACCAGACATCTGTGAAGATCATATAGTCTAGTTCTGGACCAATGCACACTTGGGAGAGGTTGATGATCAGCAAGTAGTAATATCTACTATGCATAACCAAGAAATCATTATCACTGAGGAAGTTATAAGGAGGGTTCTGCAATTGGGAGATATTGATGCAGAAGGCCCTGTAGAATTTGATGAGAACTATGTGCTACATGTATTTAGACTGATTGGATACACAGGCACTATTGAAAAGAAACAGATTAAGAAATCATACATGTGTGCTCAGTTCAGGTTTCTTATGCATACATATCAGAAAACTATGACCAATAGGAAAACAGGATGGGATGCTACATCTCTAAGAGCTTCATGTGCTATTGCTAGCATTATTGCAAGGAGACCATTCAACTTTGGTGCTCATATCCTAAATGGGTTGGTTTACAACATCACAGAGGTGTGGAACAAGTTCTTAATGTTTCCAAGATTCCTGCAGATGATTATTGATGATCTGCTACCAATCATTCCAAAAGAAGGAGCCATATTTCAGCCTGTTCACTTCAATGAACATGTATTTACCAGGATCAAATCAAGCCTCTATCAAGGAGATGAGTTACCTGTGCCTCCTCACATGATTGATCATGATCTCCCTGTTCCTGATGAGTTTATGAGGATACCAGGTGAAGATGAGCCTTTCATGCTATTCTAACATGCAATTCACCAAGCCCCTATCATACAGCCAACACCAATCATCCATGCCCTAATCATACAACATGACCCAATCATTCCTCAACCAATCCAACCAGAACAACCACTTAGCCCATAACATCCACCTAGCCCTATACAATCACACAGCCCAAACCTCTCTAATCAACAAACACTATCATCTCTGTTAAGAGATATAGATACAACTCTTGAGCAACTTCCAGAACAGCATGAAGAGGTTGGAACTTCTTTACATGAGCCAGAAACTGCTCAAACATTCACATCTGCTGAAATGGGTGAACCAAATAGTGAAACATTAACAGAAGAAGACATAGAGCATTCAAAGGTCTTTCTATTCACTAAGTACAGTAAACTCATTGAAAGATCAAACATAAGAACAAAGAAATTGAAAGACAAACTAAAAGAGAAAGATATAGAGATTGAAAAACTTAAAGCTGATAAAAATGCTCAAAAGCTGATTGTTAAGTTTGTAGAACAACAGCTTGAACAAACTCAAAAAGATCTGAAAGTCAAGGATAATGAGCTTTTAATAGCTAATGCTGAAGTTGACTACTGGGCTAACCAATCAATATCAAGTGAAAATGAAATTGATAAATTGAAAAAGATAATTGAAGCCCAAGCTGAAGAAATAAAGAGGTTAAACAGAGATCTTGAGCATACAGACTCTCAACTGAATGAAAAAGAACTTTCAGATGATATTGTTGAAGATTTGAGTGAGTCTGAAGGAGAAGAACCACAACAAACCCAATCAGAACAAGCTGAACTAGCATTGATCATTCCCGAAGAAACATACACAATGGATCAGTTGTTTAGTGAGGCTAATCCACATGAGAACATTCATTATTCTCCCATCCTGAAACAACATTTCCGTACTCATGATCCAGTCATAGAAGAAACAAGCATAGTTCCTTACAATCCTTTTGCTGCAAAGCAAATGGAACTAATCAGACAATTTGCTGAATCAGCCTCTGTGCAACCTGAACAAGTTACAGCAGAAGCATCATCATCATCTCTTCAATTAATGACATATGAGAGGAAAAGGAAAAGAACCTATTTAGGTTCTTCATCAAAGGGCAAAGAACAAGCAGTAGAGCCTGAATCACCAAAATCACCTCCTTACAAGCTACTTAAGGTAAAACAAGAAGAACCTGAGTATGCTGAGCAAACACAATTGGAAGAAGGTGAGATAGCACAGACTTCTGATCAACAACCAATTATAATCATATCAGACTCTGATGAGGAAAGAGAAGAAGATGATGAAGAAGATCAAATCCAAAACATTCAGGATCTATTCTCAGATGATCCTGAAACTCTCATGGGAATTAAGTTAATCTCAAGAGGTTTCCCATATGATGCATTCATGACCATGAACGTAACTGAAGTAAAGGATCTGCTCAAGGACTTTCAAGAAGTTTTGAAGAATGAAAGTGAGCAGACCTACAGAAGATATAAAGAAATCAAAGATCAACAAGAATTACAAAAGAATCCGCCTAAGGATCCTCAAATTGACAAGATGCTTACCAATAAGTCAAGAGTTGGTTAAGTCACACAAGGATTCCTTACAGATCTTATGCTGGAAGATCTTTATCACAAATGAAAGATATGGCCAGGGAAATCTACAAGAATATGCTGTCAAATGCCCTGAAGCCACAAGTTTTCAAACCACATCCAGCTGCTTCTCTCTTAACATATCACCAAGCACCTCCTGAACTGCATCCAATTAAAGAACCTAGAGAGTTCATGCCCCACAGGCTATGGCCTGAAGGAAATGAGGTCAGAGAGATGATCAGTGAGAAGACTAACTTTGTTAAATTATATGACAAAATCTTTCTGACAGCCGGGGCAAATGAAACAAAGATTGTGGCTTGGAAATATGAAGAAGTCTGGGATGTTGTGCTCATCAAAAGAGTATCTGGACTTATCTAGTACTTATCATACATATCCCAATTGGGCTCCCTCTTATATGAAGACAGACTAGACCTTCTCCAATTAAGAATGGTAAATCATACAAACAATCCAAGGGGAGCAGACTTCTTTCATATTCTAAGATCATACATGAACAGAAGGTATCATGAATTGAAGGCCAAAGCAGAAAAAGAGGATAAACTGCATATAAAGAAATTGAGGAGAGAGCAGAGGGCAGCCAAAAAGGGGAAACAGCCCGAACCAGACCAAACAGAACAAGTTGACACTGAACTACTTGAAAGAGTAGGATATCCTCTTAGACCTTCTGATCTTAAGTTGATAATGAAGAAGATAGAAGGAAATCAGTACACTCATCCTATCACCCGATGGTATTATGATGAAAACCATTTTGAAGTGGTGTTGGAGAGAAATTAGAAGGAAAAGAAGCTGAGGACATAAGATTATTTGATCCAGTTGAGATTAAACTTCTTCACCCATCTTATGTCTTATTTTTAAAGACCAAATCATTTCCAGCTATTTAAGATGTGATGTGTAAGGGTGACTACTGCTATTTCATTCACATGCTAAGAATTCTTGGAACAGTATATGTGAAAGCAGCCTTAAAACATAGATTAGAGACAAAACAACAGCCCCTTACTCATATTGAAGGAATAACAGGAATAAGGATTTCTGAACATAACAACCTGGAAATTCTTAAAAGAAAACATGTTGTCACCACCTTGGTGAGCAACATTGACATTCAAAGCCTCGATCAATCAACCATAGAGCAGATGGTTCATTTAACTATAGAAAGAAAGTATGATGATCAAAGGAGCGCAGTTGACTATTTTGTTGAACATATAGTCAACTGCAGGAATGCATTCAAGATATCTGCTCTAAAAGATCAAGTTAAGGAAGCTGAAGCTGACCAAGACATTGAAGATACACTCAAGGCTATGGAAGAGACTCAGAAACAAATTAAAGAAGCAGGACCATCTCATTCATGAGGTTTCTAAACAGACAACTGGGGAAACAAAGAAACAAACATATTTCCTTGTCTCTTATCTTACAATCATACATCGATATTATCATACAATCATCCAATCATACAAACATACATACATATGCTTTTATGCATATGACATCATACAAACATTCATATATGTGTTTTTGTAAACACATAGATACATACAAACATTCATGCTTGTGTTATTTTGATAACACTAGAAATCAATCAATCATTATTAAACATGCAAACATTCAAGACAAATAACAAACAACTATCATTCATAATAAACACACACACACACACATTATTAAACAAAACATTTATCAAACAAACAGAAAACAGTGGCAACATCATACTTAGGGGGAGTATTGTTGGACTCAACAATTGCATTAAGAATTAATGCATGAAAAAGTATGATGCTTGCCAAAGCATACAATCAAACAAAATATGTTTTAACATACAAAACAATCATTTATGACACATTAACATTATTAACATTCATAACAATCACTAATATTTGTTTAAATTTCTTTTTCAGATTTGTAGATAAAATAAATTTTGACCAAGTGTTCGCAGCAGATTAAGAGTCTCCACAGCGGATGAAGATCATCTGCAGCGGATGAAGAAAATTCATCTAAGTATGTGCATCTTCTGTGGCAGACATGATGTTTACTTACAATTGTTGGTCCTTCTGATCGATTCAACAGTGCACTTGATGTATGACAATGATTTCCCACTGATTTAACACAATAAACTCAATAACACAATGAACTATTTTGAATCTAAACAATAATAAACAAGTAAGAGGCTCAATGATGATGAAAATAAGCTTCCAGCCACACACACACAATTGCAACAATGATATTTCGTATTAGTGTTTTTCAATCGGTCACCTACAAAGATAGAAAGATTACAATATATAAGTAACCTAGATTCGCTGGCAGCGAAACTGCCTGTCTAACTACTAGATTCACCAGACAACGAACTACAGATTCGCCGGGTGATCAAAATCAGCTGACTCCGGGTGAAACTATAGTTTCGCCCGTAGTTTCGCTGGAACACAAAAGTCAACAAATTACAAGATAAAACTAACATTTAGCCTATTACATAACAAAGTAAACCTATCAACTATAGTGAGTCCAACCTATACTAGATCATCAATTCTCCCCCTAGGTTGGACCTCACTCATGGTCTTCTTGCCCATCTCTCGCTTCCTCTTCAGCTTTATCAGATGTTTCTTAATCTGCTCCTGCTGTACTTTCCTCTTCTACCATTGCACCTGCCCTTTCAAATTGTCTTGTAAGATCCTGCACGTCCAACCTTAACTCATCAGCCTTTGATACCTTCTCAGTGAGCTGCCTGACCTTTGTTGACTTTGACTATGTTGATAATATAGACTATCCTTATCAGACCCAACAATACTCCCCCTTAGTCTATCATTATCAACGTCTTATATCATGATCAGCACCGATAAGTCAACTATATAATGATCTTCAATCTCCCCCTAGATTGATGATCTGGTATTGAAGATTTTTCATATTTCAGGCTCTCCCTTTTTGTATGCTCCCCCTCTTCGTGTGCATTCTATGTGAATGATCAGGAACAACTTTTCCAACTCTCTATTCTTGAGTTCTTCAGAAGATGTAGGAGGAGGAATGCTAGATCGGTATCTTCTGCAAACTTGAGGAACAGGTTCTCTGGTATGGAACTTTGCTCAGCTGATGATCGGCCATCATTTGAAGCAAAAATCTGTAACACAATCACAACCACAATCTACATAATTCTCGTTAGATCATTTCAACAATACAAATAAACCTGTGTTTATCTGAATGTGCAATTTCTCGTGAAATGCATGTGAAAATGACAACATTTTAATAGCATAATATGGAAGACTTGAAAAAAATGATTTGAAATGAATATTTTATTTTATTTTGTTTTATCATATTACACCAAGAACCAATTTGATCATGAGATCACATCCTCAAGATATACGAAAGCACAAAGAAGTATTTGAACATCGACAAGTTAGTGAGATCACACTGATACAGAGTCTGGTCACAATTTTAAGTTTTTGAAAGCCAAAAAACAGTTCAAAAATGATTGTTGGTATATTTGTCCAATTTAAAACCCATGCCTTATCCTTTTCAGCAAGTGATCTGCAACTGATTTTATCATGTTTTAGATTTAATTAGAGAAGCTCAGGTGATTTGGTTCCCATAGACATCCAGCAAAGAACTTATCTCATCATCAGGGCTTATTGAGTAATAGGATTAACTCTGCTTGACTTCTTTTTAATTTTTCAACAATGATCTTAATTTAAGAATCACTGTGCCTTTATTTGGGGAACAGATGATGAGAGCTCTAGGTCTATACTTACGTATAATAGAGGAGATGATCATCTGAGCGTGCTGATGAGAGCTTCAGGTCTATACTCACGTATAACAGAGAAGATCATCACTCCAGGTCAATGCTTTCGTATAGCAAAGGAGATAAGCACGAAAAGGATTCTGAAGAGCTTACAAGAAGCATCAATTCAGAAGCAAGGGTGAGGGAATATGGGAATCGAAGTAATCAAGGCAGAAGTCAGATACTCTCAACCCATTTTTGACGAGACTTATAACTTTGTGCAGGCCGAAATGTCAGGAGAATAATCCTTATCATCGAGTTCTAAAGCTTTAGTTAGGCTACAGAATCACTGTTTACTTCGTTTTCAAGCTGAGCCTATCAAGCATATCATATAATGAAACTGTCTTTTTCAGATTTTAGAATATTAAGTGATACAGACATCTACATCAGTTACTATCATTTCTCATAAAGTACAAGTCATGCAAATAAGCATACCAAGAAGACATACTATCATTTCTCAGTCATCCTAAATCAAGTTCTTAGTTCCCGTGAAATTAATTTTTTATTCTCCCCCGAAATTTCTTTTTAACTGCCATGAAACAAAAAAAGAAATTTCCCCCATTTTTTTAAGTATATAATAAACGGAATTGAAAAAAGAATTTTACTAAACAAAGTCTTCCAAATTATACTAGCAAAAACATGAGAAATGAAGTAACAAGAAAAATGCAGTGATTGTGAATGGTAGATAAGAATCCAAAATATGTATGAGATACCATAATCTGTTTGTTCCGCCTCAAATTTGAATTAGGAACAATCCCAGTCAGTAAACCGATTACTGATAGGCCTCCTGAATTGTTCCTAAACTCATAAACAGATTAGTTAGAGAGGGGGACCCAGACCATCGTGGTCCTGGGAGTTTCTTTTTCATCAGTGTATGTAACCTGTTTAAGCACACACTCTTTTGGAAAATCATTTATTTCTTTATCCTTTTCTTTTTGTTTTACTTTTCAAATTTGTTTCTATTCAATTACTTTTGATTTAAAAGAATTGAATTTGAAAATCATTTTCTGTTTAAGACCCGAAGGAAGAGATTTTAATTTTGAAACATTAGTCTTTTTCATCTTTGAATCATGTGAAACCGGCTTCACATGAGAAGGTTTGGATAGATTGTTCTTTATCCAACCATTCAAAGATATGTGCTTTTTACCTTTTGAACCCGAGAAGCAACCTGTGTTATCTTTACCTCCCGAAGCTTGCCTTTGAACCTTAGGGCACTTCTTTAGCACACGACCTTCTTTTCCACATCTAAAGCAAGCCTTGAAAGGCTTTTGGTTCTTTGTAGTCCTGTGGATTGCTGGAGAGGGTGGAGCCTGCTTTGAAGTTGTTGCAGCTTGTTGACAACCTTGAAACTTCTTCTTTTGGATATCTGGAAATTGAACTTTCTGAGGCTTTGTCAATGTGGATTTTGAACTGGGCTGTGTTTTGATGTGTGATATTCTGGAAGCTAAGATCTGAACATTCTTTTGAGAATCCTTTTGTATGACAACTGACATGTTAGACTTGGAAACAAATTTATGAGGGTCATGATGGATAGCAGATGAAGATAGTGAGTGCTTCTGCTGAGTTTTGGAGGAACTGCTGATTTGTTTAGCAGTTGGAGATGAGATCCGTATAGGTCTTGATTCAATTGTTGGAAGCTTTTGACACTGGATAACTTCAGGTGACTTGATAATCTCTTGTTCATCATCAGAACTTGTCCAGTCCTGTATGCACAAGTCAGCTTCCAATGGATCTTGATTGATGACTCTTGTTATGTTAGTTTGTGTTGTTGAGTTCTGATTGCTTGACGATTCCACAGCTGTTCCTTCTTTGACAAACTTGACAGGAATAAACGAAGGGATGTTACCTGTCTTGAATTTGTTAAAGAAGTTACTGGAAACAACTGATACTAGTTTTGAAGCATCAGAGGTGGAATTATCATTTTGCAGATCAGATCCTTGCTTGATGAGCCCCAAACCTGCGGGAAAATCATATTCATCTTGAACCTCTTTGTGATTAACGCTGCTTAAACCTGCATGTAAACTATTAGTATCTGCAGCTTTAATTAAATCATTAGATGAATGAGGTTGAGGCATATGAGAGTAGCAGTAAGTGCTAGGAGGAGGATAAACATATGAAGTTTCACCACATCCCACACCCGTTTTGATTCTAGCTCCCCTTTGCTTAGAGAATAGTTTTTCCTGTTTCATTCCTGATATCGTTCATTTATCAAGTTTAGTTTTAAGCTTACTAGTCTCAAATTCTGCTAATGTGACTCGTTCGCTCAAAACATTAATCTCGACATTCTTTTCTAAAAGATTTCTTTTTAAAAGATCATTTCCTTTTAAAGCTTCTCTTAGTTTAATAAAATATTTGGACTCGTTGATTTTAAGTTCTTTGTTTATTCGTTTTAATTCGTTTTCATTTTCTAACAATAATTTGTTAGCTTTATAAACCCCGAATAAACGAATTTTGCAGGGAGGAGAACACATGTCTTGAACTATCTCATAGGGGAGTCCCATAACTATCTTTTCAGCAGCTAGAGCTTTTTCACATTGACATACGGGAGTATTCTTTTTGTACTCTTCCTCCTTAACAGCTCTCTTCTTAGCTTCCTGTACTCTCTTCTTTTCAAATCCAAGTCAAATAACTTCAACTTGTTGATAACTTCCATGAGTTTATAGTCAGCAAAATTCCTTTCCTGCTTTAACAATCTAACTTGTGGACTCCACTGTAGAGGAAGAGAGTCCAGAAGTTTTGTGACTTGTTCATGGTTCCCCAGTTGGTCAACATACTTCTTAAGGTTGCTTGCCACCATCAGAAATCGATCAACAAAATCAGATATCTTTTCATCTTTCATGGCTGCAAAAGAATCAAACCGACTTTGTGCCATTTTGGCGTTGTCTGATTCGAAATCGGCAGAAAATGACATTTTCTTTTAAAATATTAAAATTCACTTTAACACCCAAAACTAAAATTATTATTCCAAAAATTGTTGAATGATATTCTCCCCCCGAAAAATAAATTTTTTTTTAAATGATCAGAGGTTAATTTCGCTGAAATTTCACTAAATTCGCTAAATTTTCACTAATTTCGCTGGCAAGTTCGCTAGTAATTTCTCTCCTAATTTCGCTGGTAATTTCAGCAGCAGTTTCGCCCAGCAATGACACACAGATGCTAGTTTTGCTGGATAGTTTCGCCCGAAACTAGTTGAACTTTCGTTCAACACATGTACATTCGCTAGGACAAAGAAATCAGATCCGGAACCAAGAGCTGTGTAATTTCGCTGAATAATCCCTAGTTTCGCCAGGCGAAACTATGTAGTTTCGCTGAATGATGCTGTAATTTCGCTGGACGATCTGTAAATTCGCCCGACGTATCTGGACAGCCTTTTTCAGCACGAAATCAGCTCTAACTCATCCGAATCTCAATGGATTTGAGATCTGATGATTCCTATAGCTTCCCACACCAAAATCGAGCAATCCTCAATCAATTTTCATATCCAAACACTCAGATCAGATCGAAAATGAATGGAACAGTGATTTAGAACTTGAAAATCAAACAAAACTCAAATAATCAAGAGCAGAATGGCCCTGATACCAAATTGTTGGTCCTTCTGATCGATTCAACAGTGCACTTGATGTATGACAATGATTTCCCACTGATTTAACACAATAAACTCAATTACACAATGAACTATTTTGAATCTAAACAATAATAATAAACAAGTAAGGCTTAATGATGATGAAAATAAGCTTCCAGCCACACACACACAATTGCAACAATGATATTTCGTATTAGTGTTTTGCAATTGGTCACCTACAAAGATAGAAAGATTACAATATATAAGTAACCTAGATTCGCTGGTAGTTTCACTGACTATCGAAACTGCCTGTCTAACTACTAGATTCACCCGGCAGCAAACTACAGATTCGCCGGGTGATCAAAATCAGCTGACTCCGGGCGAAACTATAGTTTCGCCCGTAGTTTCGCCGGAACACAAAAGTCAACAAATTAGAAGATAAAACTACATTTAGCCTATTACATAACAAAGTAAAACTATCAACTATAGTGAGTCCAACCTATCCATCGTGGAAGGGTTTGAAAACAATGTAACTTATTTAAAATTTTAACAATCCAGATCAACTCACACGATCAGAATACAGAACTCGAACTCTAAACTCTGCTTCTTTAGATGATCTAGAAGACTAGAAATCATATTTTGCTTTTTTTTTACTTTTCTAGTATATCAAAGACTCCCCCAAATATACACAAAAACATGTTATACATCTCTTGGTAGAAAGACGCTTTCGTCAATCTAAGTCTAAAAATCCTTTGAACTCAAACGTATCACAACACTTAAACAAAATGCCTTTACCATGAGCTGACTTAGGTATCAAAATATCATAAGTGCTACTTTTAAATTAGAGTTAAGAGGTCTGCATATACTGACTCAAAGAATGTACAAAGAAAACTAAATCAGGTCTAGTCAAAGTTAGGGGTTGTTTGTTTGGGTCTGAATGACCTCAGTCAGACATGTATGTCTGACCGAGTCACACGTGGTTGTTTATTTGGGGTACCTCTGATTGAAAAAGAGCTCTAAATCACCACTTACCGGGTCAGATTTGAGATGGAGTCTGACCGAATCCCGTCACCACCGCCGGAGCAAAACCCACCACCAGCACCACCGCCACCGCCCTCCTCTTCTCCCTCCTCCTCACCACCTGCATCGGCGTCAATTGGTTCTGCAATGCTGCCAAATCGTCGATCTGGAGCTTGATGGTGTGGTTCCACGTTGGATTGGAATCTCCGTCCATATCGACGGGGGTTTTGTGCTTCTGATCGTGGTTGCTAGCGCCGGATATGTAGACGACGGCGTAGAGGTCCATTTTCCGACGAGGTTGACCTTGTTGAGGCCTTTTGCGGAGATGATTGTGATGTCTAACGTTCGTTCCGCCATTGATGAGTGCTTGAAGAAGTTGAAAGATTGCAGAAGATGAAAGATTGAAGAAGATGAAATATTAAAGGGATTTGGGTTTCAGAGGGGGGTTTATACCCTGAGAGCTACTGTGTACCTTATAACGAGTCGGTTCTGTTTAAACAACGGTTTTTATTTTTCCTTTTTACAACCAAACATATTTATTGATTCAGACCTCTTACTGGTTCAGACCTCTTACTGGTTCAGCACTTATTCAATAAGATATTGCCAAACAGCCCCTTAGATTGATTAACTTCCCAATTAACTTATGTACTAATTTTTATTTATACTTATATTAAATTTATATAATGATATATATATATATATATATATATATATATAGGATCAGGATCATTACTAAATCATTTTTTATTTTCAGAACCAAAAGAACCATTGATTTACATAAATGTAAATTACGAATCATTGATTTACATAAATGTAAGTTAAAGCTGGTGATATTTAGTTGTTTTACATAATTTATTGTTCATGTCTGATATACACATATGTAAAACAGCTCAAATATCACCAGACTTAATTTGCATTTATATAAATAAATAATTTTGTGGTTCTGAAAATAAAAACTGGTTCTGTAATAATCCTAACCATATATATATATATATATATATATATATATATAGATATATATATATATATATATATATATATATATATATATATATATATATATATATATATATATATATATATATATATATATATATATATATATGGTAAGGTTCAAATGAGAACCCTACCTTATTGTGAGAACCCTTTAACCCACTATTAACCGTTGATCAATACTTGAGTGGTCAAGATCTTTTCATTATTTTTTTATTCAATAAGGGTAAAAGAGTAAATTAATCCACACCTATTACCTAGAATTTTCTTTTTCTTTTTTATTTAATACGTTTTCCCCTTTGTTTTTAAAACTTTCATAACTTTTTTATATATTTTTATTTTTTATATAGATTGCACCATTAAATTAAGTATATTTTTCTGTTTAATTCTCATATAATCTTTGCAAATTGTATTTTTTTACTCGAATTAGCGAAAGTACACCGATAACCTACACTATTATTACACCACTGTAAAGAAGCTTTTACACCCGATATTACACCACTATAACTAATAGTAACACCGTGATTACAACAATCTAACAACGAGCCGACATTACACCATGTAACTACACTAATATAACAAAACTTCAACACTGTAATTAAACAAAAAATAAAATAAAAAAAATACATTGTAACAAAAAAAACACCATATAATTACATTATTGTAACGTAATTACAATACTGTATATGGTGTAGTTTTCCATTTTCGGTTTTAATTACGTTACAATAATGTAATTATAGTGGTGTTTTTTGTTACAATGTATTTTTTATTTTATGTTTTGTTTAATTACAGTGTTGAAGTTTTGTTATATTAGTGTAGTTACATGGTGTAATGTCGTCTCGTTGTTAGATTGTTATAATCACGGTGTGTTAGTTATAGTGGTGTAATATCGGGGGTAAAAGTTTTTTTACAGTGGTGTGACAATAGTGTAGGTCAGCGGTGTAACAATAGTGTAGGTCACCAAAAATAGAAAACTACACCATACATTACAATAATGTAATTATAGTGGTGTTTTTTTTGTTACAATGTATTTTTTATTTTATTTTTTGTTTAATTATAGTGTTGAAGTTTTGTTATATTAGTGTAGTTACATGGTGTAATGTCGTCTCGTTGTTAGATTGTTGTAATCACGGTGTTACTGTTAGTTATAGTGGTGTAATATCGGATGCAAAAGCTTTTTTACAGTGATGTAACAATAGTGTAGGTCATCGGTGTAATTTCGCTAATTCGAGTAAAAAAAATACAATTTGCAAGATTATATGAGAATTAAAGAGAAAAATATACTGAATTTAATGGTGCAATCTATATAAAAAATAACAATGTATAAAAAAGTAATGAAAGTTTTAAAAACAAGGGGAAAAACGTATTAAATAAAAAAGAAAAAGAAAATTGTAGGTAATAGGTGTGGGTTAATTGACTCTTTTACCCTTATTGAATAAAAAAATAATAAAAAGATCTTGACCACTCAAATATTGATCAATTATTAATAATGGGTTAAAGGGTTCTCACAATATAAATATAAATATATATATATATATATATATATATATATATATATGTATATATATATATATGTATATATATATATATATGTATATATATATGTATATATATATATATGTATGTATATATATGTATGTATATATATGTATGTATGTATGTAAGTATGTATGTATATGTATGTATATATATGTATATATGTATGTATGTATATGTATGTATGTATATATATGTATGTATGTATGTATATGTATGTATGTATGTATACATACATGTATATATATACATCTATAGATGTACATATATACATCTATATATGTACATATATACATACATATATATTTATATACATATATGTATACATATATTTATATAGATATATGTATATATGTATATGTATATATAAATATATCTGTATATATGTATATATATGTATATATATATGTATATATAAAGTACTAAGCTTGGGTTTGATTTAGTCTGTTAAAGGAGCCTCAATTTAGCCCTGATCTTAGCTCAACCTTGTTTGAAAACGGTTCTACTCGAGCCTTTTAAGTTTTAATATGCCAGTCACGAATGACTCAGCTTATGTACTTACAAGTTATTTTTATTGTTTGTTACATTTCTTAGCTTTTATATTTACACATTTTGTTTAAAAAATGTTTTTGAAAAAACGTCATTTTCGATAGTAATCTCGATGTTTAAGGAAAACCTTTTTTTAGAAAACTTTTATTTTTTTGAAAACGCCCACTCTAAAATGTTTCATAGTTCTGAAAAAGTTCGTTGTTTTAGACAATATTCATATTTTATAAACATTTTTTTTATTAAAACTATTTTTTCTTAATAATAAGATCTAATTTTTAATTTATCAAAAAAATGTTTTTATATGAAAAGATATAAATAATATTATTAGTTATTAATATTTAATATAACTATTTATGAGAGGTAATATAATTATTTAATTAGAGAGAGAAATAGACGATAAGAATATGACACATGATGAAATATGCTTGATAATTTAACAAGTGACAAAATATTATTATTGATTTAGATAAGAAGATAAGTCAAATATTAGAGAACGAGTCAAATAAAAAGGATTTTAAATTTAAAAAGTGTAATAAGTAATCATAACATCTATCTTTTTAATTAATGGTTGAAATTAAATTATAAGAAATAAGTTTTTCAGTATTTTAAGCATATCTAATGAGCCATAAATCAATTGATTTTTGATGAAACATCCTATGAATTTTTAAAGTGTAGGTCATGGGTTCGAGTTTCACTTGTTGAAACATGCTCCAAGTGAGCTATGGGTTTTACCGCAGTGGACCTTTAGGTGGTGAGTTCTCCCTGGATTGATTGGCGGGCCAGGTCACCATTGCTGTTTATGTTTGTGGGCGTGGGTGGTTGTTCGCCAATAGGTTTACCTGGGTGACCGGGTTTAAAGTTTTTGTTGGCCGTTGAAAAAAACAAGAGTTTTTTATATTTAAAAAGAGTACAATATTGTTGTATAAAAATATAATAAATTTTTTATGTTGTTCAGATCATCTGATTTTTGCTCGTTCTTATGTTTATAGTGGAGTTTAATTTATTTATTTTTTTGCTAGTTATTTTTTAAAGTGTTCAATTCTAAAAAAAATAGGCAAATTAGATATTAATAATCTATACTATTACTTATTGTCTCATAATAATTCATAATATTAATTTGATCAATGGCAATTCAAACTTTTACTTTTGTTACCTATGACAATCCTAAGAGTATAATTACCATAAATTCACACTCGTTTTGAAATTATTGTACGATCGATTTCGCTTGTATGTTATTTTTTTTCGTTCATAATCATTATTATAAGTGAAATCGAGTGCAAATCAAATGTATATATTTGATCATTATGTTACTGAAACTGTTATTGGTAACAAAAATAAACGTTGGGATTTCACCGGTCGAATTAATTGTATAGATTATCATCGATCAATACGTAATAGTTTGGATATTAAAGTCCAATTTGCCAAAAAATATATATATAATGGTAAAATAACACTGTTGTGTATTTTTAATGTGTAACACAATGATAAATTAACAACTAATTTATCTAATACATTAAAACCAATTGCAAAATAACACATAGATTTTCTATATTTATGTGAGTGTGTTTGTTATATTTTAGGGAATGGTTGTAAGTGGTTGTAAGTGTAGAATAAATAAAAATACTGTTCATCTATATATTTAGAGAATCACTGTTCAATACCTATAAATGTTTTTAATATTTTTAAAAGTGGTTGTGAGTGGAAGAGAGAGAAAAAATAATGATAAAAATATTAAAAAATATTATTTAATTGAAAAAGAAAGAGAAAAAATAAAAAAAATTAATGTAATTATAAGGATAAGGATAGGAATCTTGATGTAAATGCTCTAATTAACATGATTGTGTACTTTTAATTGTAAAACATAATGACAGACGACAAATTTATATAATCTTAAAAAATAATGACGAAAATCACAAAATTAGTAAAATAATATGATTGTGTATTTCTAATTTTAAAAACATAATGATATATAACAAGTTTATATAATCTATAAACAATAACAAAAATAATGTATTGTGTTATTTTGAATACTATAAGTTTTAAAAAATATATTGGTGAAATAATTATTGTGTACTTTTAATTGTAAATCACAATATAATCTATAAAAATGACAAAAATAACATAAAATGATTTAAAACGTAAGACACAATGATGCATACAATAAAACATAAAACACAATAATGAATATATATAACAAATGATGAAAAATATACGACAATAAACGAATTAGACACACCTAGCTGATGTATTCGACACAATGAACAAAATATACTACTTTTTAAAACAATTGATAGACACGTGTAAAGTGTACAATTCATTGTAAATTCTTTAGATTAAATATATTTTTTACTATATCCATATCTTAATATTACAACTTTATTATAAGAATATTAGTTTACAATAAATTAATTCTCAACAAACATGTTTCTACGAAACTAAGTTTCTTATGATACATGCCACCAATATCTACGTGAGATTTTTTAGTCCTAGTTGTACTGTTTGTTTATGCATTCGGTGTGTGCTTAGAACTTTAGGAGCACATATATTCCATGAGTTGATAGGAATGAAATTAAGTAGTTAATAATTAAATTTTATAAATTATAAAATTAATGTTTTAAGTCTTAAGTAGGTGATAATTATAAAGAAAATTCTAAAAAAAGAACTATTTTATAAAAAAACTAAAAAATACTTTTTAATAGAAAAAAGAACCTTTTTGTAAAAAAATATAAAAATGATTTTATTAATAAGAATGCAAAAATTCTATAAAAAAAAGAAAGAATGCTTATACAAAATAACTAAAAATATTATATGAAAAAAATAATGTTTTTATTAATTCTTAAAATTATTTGCTTTAACATGCTAAGGGTTGATATGTTAAATAAAAAAGATTGTTGGGAAAGTAGTAACCGTTTGATAAGCTAAAAGAAGGAATATAACAAATAAAAATAAATAAAAAGTGTGTAGCAACAAACGGAAAAAACAAACACAACTCTCCTAAACCTTCATTAACATATCTACTTTCAAATAAGACATAAACAGCATAAACTCGAACATAGATGTTGCATCAATCCCGTGTATTTAACACAAAAGAAAGTTTAATTTTAATATTTTCTATGTGCATCAAGTACCACAATTTTGAGAAAACCTAATTATTTCTAGATTTCCACCTTGATAGAAATATGTGCAACTAAAGATTTTAATTTCCTCTTGTCTACTTTAAGTCTCCTCAGAAACATCATAACACAAAGATTGAAATGATTAAGATTTCATAGATTAGCCTACATCTTGGAAGAAATCGTGTGCTTAACTTCCATGTCATCCTGACATTTTAAGAAAATACAATTCACATACCAAAAGAATACGTGAGTGAGTGTATGTTAATGCCTCTATGAGCAAGGTATGGGGTTGATGAATGAGGAATCGTCACATTGAACCAAATGCAAGATAAACATGTGACTTTACTTGGGGTGGGGATGACTAGCGATCCACCACCTGCATGATTTTGTTTAAATTGTTCAATTTTGATCACCATCCCAGCTTCAAGAATCATTAGCTGCTATAATACTCTAATTTCTCAACATGTTCAACGTCAATCAATTTTTGCCACATTGAAGAAAAGTTTAAGAGGGTTTTCTTCAATTCCAAACAAAACTTATAGACAAGTTGTTATTTATAATAAGTTATTGTCAAACAAGAGAATTTTTAGACATCTCAAATAGGGAGATATTTAAAGCCGCATGCCTAAACCATTAATGTCTTCATAACATGATCATATTACAACTCCTAACTTTCCTTCTTTATGCCTGCCATTTCATTAGAGTTATTGTCACAACCAGATTTGATATTATTCAACCAAGTATGAGGCAATGTAGTCTTGCTAAGGTGGGCACAAACCATGGATTTCAAAGTACGGATTATTTTAAGCATGAAACGTAAAGTGAATGGTTTTTAGTTAGAGCTCTCTACTATCATTTAGTTAAAAAAACGTTATTTCAATATCCCTTAAACTACCAACTCAAAGCCAACCTTTCTTTCTATCATAAGTGACTTTCTCCACGAAACCTAATGTATTTTCTTACAACTTGAATTGTCTCCCTATAACACTTCTGACGAATAACCTTTAGACCACTTATAATCCTGTATCAAATGATAAGTTCACCTATCTATTTCACCTTGAATATTTTTATAAGGGTTGAAAGCAATGTTTTTTGACAGCTCCTAGAATCAAAGTTCCAATTTAACAATTTTCACTTCAAATCGTTATATCTAGAGTTTAAGTTTTACTTTAAACTAAGATGTTCATAGTTAAGCTAGAATATTTTTTTTAGTTATTGGTTTCCTTTTGTAGAGTTAAGGGACCCCTACCAAAAAAAACGAATAGACAAGTGGTAAGCACGATTAAGGTGGGTGTTTGAAAATGTTTTTTTTTATCTTATTTTTAACTTATTAATTTTTAAAAAATTAAAAAATTATTTTATAGTGTTTAGTAACATAATAGTTTAAAAAAAATAAGTTAACAAGACAATTCTTACTAACTCATTGAATAAGTAAAAAAGAAGTTTTCAAAAAAAAATCCAAACACCCCAAGATAACACCTATCCTGTAAATGGAGTGTCGTACGTTTGTCATTCAAAAATTAAAAGTTAATCAAGAAATTTATCAACTCAAAGAAAGATAATTTCAGATGATGAAATTAAAAATTTCTTGTAACTCCTGATGAGATATCTATAGAAGTTGGAGAATGATAAAAGACTCAGTCCCTTAGATGTTCATAAGCTGCGATCATGCTCGCAATTCATTACAGGTCTGTATTGGCTCATCATCGCCCATCAATCATTCTCCAACAACTTTCAGATCCACACGTCAAAATCAAATCAAATCAAAAAACAATAAACTCTTGCATATGAATGTAGCTGCACTAATGATCTCAAACGAAGATCGAAAGAGATATGAAAGTTTAGAACAGCACGATTAATCTCGCTTCTAGGGAACGAGTCGGGCAGAAACTGAATACATTCATGCCGACCAGATAGCGAAGCCTTCAGATAACAGATAATCAACCACATATGATACTTTAAAAGTTGGATGATTAATTTCAATGGCGGAAATTGAAATGAAAACACTAATTGAAGATGTTGATGAAGGCTTATGTGACTTTGGGTTTATGTAGAAGAGAGAATCATAACATTTGCTCCACATTCCACACGATCAAACTTAGATGGACGGCTTGGATTTTAACAGGTTTTTAACCCTAATGGGCCTCTAGTGGACTCTTGAGTACTGAGTTGGGCTTGGACCGTAGGCCGAAAATTTAACCCAAAATAATCTTTTACTTTTTCTTTTGAACGACAAATTTACGAATTTGTTTCGCAGGACAGTGTTATATTAATTGGGTCCATTTTTTTATTTTCCAACCGGTATTGTACCCTCAAGTTCACCAGAAGAAACTTACAACTAGAAAAACCTGACTCAACCCAGAGATTTTTTACTACATAGGTCATAAAGTGCCAATTATTCCGGAACATTAAATTATTATAAAACGAAAAGAAAAATCCAAAATCATTTTAAGTTTTTTTTCTTATAGTTGTTTTTCTTTTCAAATTACTAGTTTCTACGTAAGAATCATTTATTTTTAGTTTTTATTGTTACATATGCGTGACTTACACATATGTATGTTTCAACTTTCAATTAATTTATATTTGTTTGGATTCCAAAACACATAAATAAAAATTGTATTTTAGTTAGTTTCTTATATATCAAAAGAAATTAAACTGTGTTATGAAAAATACAATCAATCATACAAATGATGAATGACATACATGTATACTCGATATTGGCCACCTCTAGAACTGTAATTGACAATGAAACACGTAAAAACTAAGGTGATGCGGTGGCATATATTGCATTATATATCGGTGGCAGAGACGGTGATAACCAAGTCATATCATATCTCTAGCTTCAAGTTGGTTGATCCACGTTGTACTTTGTGCTGAAGAAGTGGTACATACACTAGTTAGTTATCATGTGTGGGATATTGGCTGTGTTGGGTTGCTCCGACGATTCTCAGGCCAAAAGGGCTCGAGTCCTTGAGCTGTCTCGCAGGCTTAAGCATCGTGGTCCGGACTGGAGTGGGCTGTATCATCATGATGGGTGCTACATAGCTCACCAACGGCTAGCCATTGTTGACCCAGCCTCTGGAGATCAACCACTCTATAATGAAGATAAAACTATTATTGTAGCGGTAGGTAACGTGCTAATCTATAACCATCTACTTTACACGTTGTTCCTGTATGTTTGCATATAGTCAATGGTATGTAGTAAAATTAGTTGTTACACAAATAGTTATTTTGTACGTGAGATGTATAGTTGATTGTTTATTTTCTGTTTCAGCAGGAATAATAATTCTTTATGTATGAGATACTGAGATTATATTTTATGGGTGTTTTTGAAATAAGCAAAGATAAGTGAGTATTGATGTGAAGAAATTTGAAAGGAAGCTTGGTGAACTGCCCTCTCGTAAGTAGGTAACCCTCGAAGGGGTATGAGTATTAATATACCTATGGTAAGCTTCGATACGCCCTAAGAATTTAGTGCTATTGACAGGCTGAAAAAAAAAGAAAAAAGAAAAAAACTCTCGAGTCCTAACAAATTAATATATAAACTAACTTTTTTAAACCAAGAAACAAACGTTTTAGCAATAAATGTAACAAAATTATAGTATTAGAATGACCTAAGTTAATAATTAACTAATAAATTTTTTTATTTAACTTGGTTGCTAGCGCCTATATAAGTTGGATTTTTCCCCTTGTTGGCCGAGAATTGAGATTTGGTATTTTTGAAAAGGAGTTTTTAGTTGAGTTGATGAAAATGAGTTATAATTAATAAATTTATTTAATAATAATAGGCCCTAATAATTGTATTTGGGTTAAAAGATAATTGGGTTAAACGAGATATAACTATTTAAAAAAAGTATATATACATACTAAAAAAATTTAAAAACAAAATTCTATAATATCTTGGGCCCCTGAACAAATGGGCTCTGAACGGTTGTCTAGCCCGCCCCCCTCCTCCTTCGGGCCGGCTGGGCACGTACTCACATCATGCACATGTCATATCTTATTCTTTTTAACAAAGACTAAAAAATAAGAAAATTTGATGTTATTTCAGGATAGTTAATCAGAATCAGCCGTTAAAAATAAAATTGGACTTGTTAATATACCTGTGGTAAGCTTCATCACAAATAGAATTAACTACTTCATGTTCCTTAAGATACGGATGGTAATAGTCGTGAAATATGTTTTAAAAGAACCTATAAGAAGTAACATCAGTTTCTTTTATTTTGCTTGTTTTCGCAACTGCAGATACTAATTGAATTATTAATGTTTAAGGTTTTCTTTCTACATGTAATTTACATTTTATTCTAGTATATTTTAGAAACTCTGTTCACATAATAATAAAATTTTCTATTTGTTTTACTTTGATTCTAACATGACAATATGGCTCGAAAATACAGGTTAATGGTGAGATATACAACCATGAGGATCTACGCAGTCGTTTGCGTGGTCATAGATTCAAAACCGGAAGCGACTGTGAAGTCATTGCACATCTTGTGAGTCCTTAATCTCTCATCCCGTTACTTTTCATATTATAACAAAGTAACTAAGAAGCTGTTTGGCAGAATCTGAATCAGATTCTTAATGGTTCAGATGTCTGAATGGTTCAGCATTTAATGGTTTAGACTATTTTTTTCGCGATTTGTCTCTGAATGGTTAAGCATTATATTAATGTTGAATGGTTAAAAGGTCTGAATGGTTAAGACCTCTTATCTGAATTGGTCAGACATTTGTATTTGAATAGTTAAGCGATATACTAACTCTTAATGGTTCAGACCTCTTAATGGCTCAGCACTTAATGGTTCAGATCTCTTATTGGTTCAACACTTAATCATTCAGAAATTACCAAACAGCCCCTAAAACGTATTGAAATCCAACTCATCAAGTAGTCGATATAATAACAAACCTTGCCTTTATCCTATGGGATGAAAACTGTCGTACACAGAGTCATTAGTTTTCATATTATTCTAACCCAAATTATGAACTTACTTGCTCGGTATGCTTTGTAGTACGAGGAGTATGGAGAAAACTTCATCAACATGTTGGATGGGATGTTTTCTTTCGTTTTACTCGATACCCGTGATAACAGCTTCGTCTCTGCTCGTGATGCTATCGGGATCACACCTCTCTACATCGGTTGGGCACTCGATGGTAATGCATAGATGCTTTTGCACATTCTGGAACCGATCCAATGACACTGATTATCGGTTGTTTCTTCTGTAGGTTCGGTTTGGATATCATCTGAGCTAAAAGGCTTAAACGATGAATGTGAGCATTTCGAGGTTTTTCCGCCAGGACACTTGTACTCGAGCAAAACATGCGGTTTTAAGAGGTGGTACAACCCTCCATGGTTCACCGAGGCGGTTCCATCCGCTCCTTATGATCCTATTGCGCTAAGACATGCTTTAGAACAAGTGAGTGTGCATTGTAGTTGTTTCTAGTTGTTAACAAAACCATGAACTGTCGTGCAAATTGTAGGCCGTGATCAAAAGGCTTATGACAGATGTACCCTATGGAGTTCTTCTATCCGGAGGTTTAGACTCGTCATTGGTTGCATCGATTGCAGCTCGTCATTTGTCGGGTACAAAAGCCTCCAAACTGTGGGGAACTCAACTTCATTCTTTTTCCGTTGGTCTGGAGGTAATTTAATTTTGTTAAGTAAATTTGAGGTTTAGAGTTTAGGGTTAGAACTCATATAACCCAGATGATCTTGGTTAGAATCTCTAACCCTTATCCTAGCGTGCTTGTTCGACAGGGCTCACCCGACCTAAAGGCCGCAGCAGAAGTAGCTGATTGTTTGGGCACAGTTCATCATGAGTTTCACTTCTCTGTTCAGGTACTGTTTTCAGGATGTGATAACGTGTGAAACATGATAGTTAAGTGACTACTGCTGAAATTGGATTGAATGCAATATGGTAGGATGGTATTGATGCAATAGAAGATGTAATATACCATATTGAAACATATGATGTGACAACGATTAGGGCTAGCACCCCAATGTTTCTAATGGCGCGCAAGATCAAGTCCCTTGGAGTGAAAATGGTGATCTCGGGTGAGGGTGCGGATGAGATCTTTGGTGGGTACTTGTACTTCCATAAGGCACCCAACAAGGAAGAGTTCCACCGGGAAACTTGTCGCAAGGTATTCGATTCATATTCTCGTATACTAACAGTAGAACAAAGTAGATGATATAGATCATGAAGTGCTAGTAAGTAGCTGTTGGAATGACTACTGTTGCACTGAGAATGTGTCTGCAGATAAAAGCTCTTCATCTGTATGATTGCTTGAGAGCTAATAAGTCAACATCTGCTTGGGGCTTGGAAGCCCGAGTCCCATTTCTAGATAAAGACTTCATCAACGTCGTAATGAACATCGACTCTGAAATGAAAATTGTAAGATATCTACTGTAATATAAAAATGAGTATCTCCCCGATACTAAGGCACTAGAAGACAATTCTCACAGATTGATATGGAGAAAAACCGCATAGAAAAGTGGATTCTTCGAAAGGCTTTTGATGACGAAGACCATCCGTATTTGCCAAAGGTATAGACTTTTGTTCACCAATGTCCTGTTTTGGAATATTAATCACATCATGGATGTATATATGCAGCATATTTTGTATAGGCAGAAAGAACAGTTCAGTGACGGAGTCGGGTATAGCTGGATAGATGGACTAAAAAACCATGCTGAACTTCATGTAAGAATCTTATGTTTATATTGCAAACAATACAATCTAGTGCATGATAGAATATACTGTTAACTCAGTTGACTGATAAGATGATGCTTAACGCGCCACATATCTTCCCTCACAACACGCCACAGACAAAAGAAGCCTACTACTACCGGATGATCTTTGAACATTTTTTCCCTCAGGTCTGAGACCTTTTTGCATAGATTACTACATCATGGTTTGTTTCAAGTACCTCGGGTCAATGGTCTGACCATTCTTTTCATTTCGTTTCAGAATCCAGCGATCTTAACCGTGCCAGGTGGTGCAAGTGTGGCTTGCAGCACAGCTAAAGCAATTGAATGGGACGTTGCATGGTCTAACCATCTTGACCCTTCGGGTAGAGCTGCTCTTGGAGTTCATGATTCAGCTTACAAGCTTAATGTTGGTCCGGACACAAGTGCCACAAAGATTGTAGAAGATGGGCCAGTGATGATGGATACCACGGTACCTGAACTCACAATTCAAAGCTAGAAATTAATGGTTCCAAAACGTAGAGTAAACGTTAAGTGTATAAATAAGATCATTTGGTTGTCAATGATACATTTGGTTATCTTAAATGACAATTAATAAGTTATCTCAATGTTTCAAATCTGTTTCAAGTTCTAAATTGGTACCTAAGAGAGACTGCAAAAGGGTCATAATACAAAAAATGGGTTGGTCCTAAAAGAACAAGGCGGTGTAGAACAGTTGGTTCCATGTATCGGGCAACCCGGGAAGGCACCAATGGGTGCAGTCAGGGGTGCCGTTGGGGTTGGCCTTTTGACCGGTGCTTGTGTCACCACTGTAGATTGACGGGTGAGCATCTTTTCTCATTGCTGACAGGGTGGTGATGTCAAGCAAGTAAACCGGGGTTTTCATTTCACTTAGCACGGCGTCCACCACCTTCATCTCGTTTGGGTACACAGCTGAGAATACCGATGCACTCACTGGTGCCGTCTCGCCATAGCAGTTCTTGGTGGTGGTTGTGGCCCCTCCACTCCATTCTGATGGGCTGCAAATGGTTGAAGCCACATTAGTAACACCACATATGTAGAAAATGGTGGTCTTATGTGTGTAAAGCTGAACTGAATTAATCTTTATGATCATTTAAGTAATGATATAAAATAACTTTTTTTGTAAAAGACTAGTGATGGTCACCAAGCTAGGTCAATTTGTATTGGTGTACATATTGTGAAACTAATTTTTAATCCCTAAATAACTTTAAGTATAATCTATGCATCTGAACTTGTTGGAACATAACCACACTACTCAAATGACAATGATATCTTGGCCTAGTGATTCAAGGGGAAGGTGGGAGGCTTTGTCTCTCTTGGAGGTCTAAGGTTCAAATCTTGACATTGACGAATTATTACTAACTCGGTGTCACTAACTTCTAACCACCAACATACAGTTCAAAAAAAAAACAACACTACTCAAATTGTTTTGCTAAGTGTAAATAAATGTGGATAAGTCAAGTCGTTCATCAGCAACTTAAGATCAACTCTCTGAAGGCTCGAACAGAGTTGATCTTAAACGAGCTTGAGCCCGAGGTCGAGCTTATAATTGAGCTCATTTGATAAACTAGCTCAAGCAAAACTTTATATATTGAGCTTCACTAAGCTTATGAAACTAGCTTGAGCCTATATAATTTTTATTTAATATTCTAAAAATATGTATAATCATAACATTTATTAATTTAAACATTTATCATAATATAAATTCTGATATGAAAACTATAATTATAAATAATAACTAATAACAAACAAATCAAGATTGAGCTTTAAAAACAAAACACAACATGTCGGCCGTCTTAAATTAAACATCACATGATATAGCCACCAAGAAATCACATGATATAGTTACCAAAACACAAATCCAAACATCCCATGATATCACGTGACATGATAAATCAAAATAAATCGGGTAAAGAGGTGCATACTTGTAATGAGTAGGCGAGAAAGACTGGAAAAAAACTCTAGTTTTAGTGGTGTCTATATTGGAATCCACCCATCGGCCCCACGTCCTCACAGCAGTTTCCATCGCAACCATCCGATCCATATCCTCGTATATCGACCCACCCGATTCCATCACATCCCACCTGCACCATATTACATATTCTATAACAGACCACTTTATACAACAGTAGTTTACGATAATTCTTTAATATAAACGACTGTTTACAGTTTGTCAACGGTGATACGATAATACTAACCCTTGGGTGGCGCCTGTATGGCTCCACCAATGTCCTGTGTTAAACGAGAGGACATCGGCCCCGGTCCACGCACGCGCGTTTTCCGATATGTCCTCCAACTTAAGGACCCTCCGCCCTCTAACCGAATCAATGTCCACCAAATACTGTGCTTTGTAATACGACACCGTTACATCGTAATCCTGTGGGTTCAAACGTGTTACAAACGCGTTAAAACACTACAATAATTGAACATCATCCAAAGGCTCAAAATCACTCACCAGAAACTTGAATGTAGAGAGCGGATATCCTCTGATCACCTGCGTCGCGACACGTGGCACCGCCGACCACGTCAGACAAATCAACGACTCCCATTGGTTCCTCCCCAACGAGTCCCCCACAAACATCACTGTTTTCCCCTTCATCTTTTCCAAAAACTCCAGCCCGTTGAACCTGGTCAAACCCCACAAACGTACAACCATCAATGCACAACGTACAACCCACCAACCCCATCTCATGATCTTACGATCTTAACATTTAACTATTTAAGAACAGTCTCTACTAACCCTTAAAGTACAAGTGCTATAGCATCGAGTACAAGCATACAAATGTACAATACTGACCTTGGGAGCTCACAGTTTGCGGGTTTCCATCGGTACTTGAGGTAATCAGAGTCGGGTCGGCCGTACATTTGGCAATTGAAATCCGGGTCGATAACGGGGCAAGAAGACGACTGGTAAACCGGGTACGAATCGTCGTGGACCCATGAACCCATGAAGAGGGAGCACTGGGAGTTATTGCCTTGTAGGATTGGTCTCGAATGGTGGTGATTATGGTCATTGTGGTTCAGATGATGAACCAACAAGTAAGAAGATGATAATAAGGTGAAATCGAACAACAATATAATATAAATCGAAATGGAAATTGAAGAAAACAGAGATTTGATTGATAGAAACGCCATTAAAGAGGAATTTGAAGAAGAAAGGGGGAGAAGTGAGAGGAGGTGATTTGGGGATATTTTTGTTGTTTTGTTTTGGGAAGTGTGGAGGAAATGGGTTCACGTGTGTCGGATCGGGTCGGATTTTATAATAAAGCTTTGAGCAGTGGACAAAATATTATATAATAATTGGTGATTATAATATGAAGATTCTTGGATTAAAGTTGGGTGAGATAATATAATGTGACGGTGATTTTGTTTTAACTAGGTTTATTTATAAGATTGTTGTTTTGACGGGATAAATGTTGTGAAGTGCCTTTTTAAGAAATTTTAATTATATTCACTGACTAAATGTATTCAGACATGTGGAAATTGAGTTTTAATTAGTATTAAGTCACCCATGTTGCGGCGGGGTCATAAAACCGTGTTGGGTAGCACAATCTCACACGAACGTCATCGACCATCAACACCGGAAAATCTCGTGTTACAAAAATTAAAATGAAAAAATAAAACTGAACAAAAAGTAGACGTAAAAACATTAAACACAACACATGAAACGTAAAACATTAAAAACAATAACTAAGTCGATCTCGGACTCGCGGGTTGTGACGAGGCTGTTAAACAGAAAAAAAAATAGGCGTAAAAACATTGAAACACATGCGCATGTTGCGAAGTGATAACTCGTAAATTTTAGAACGAAATGTAAAGTGAAAATTGTAAAATATAAAAAGTATAGGTAACCAAAGTTAAACTTGAAAAATTGTAGAGGTTAAATTGTAAAAGATTTAAAAGCATTGTGGTTGAAAGTAAAAAAAATAAATATAGAAAAAAATAGGTACAATTCACTAAAGTTAAATACATCTCATGATGCACAAAAAAAGTTAGTAATTAGTAATGTATATATATACTAGATTTAGTTACCCGTATACTATACGGAAGTGTAAAGAGTTAATTATTAAATAACATAAAAATAAAACTAAAATCAAGTGTGTTATATATTAAATAAGACATAACAACTTTTGATTATAAGATCACAAATGAACAAAAACATCCTTGTAAAATACATTTGTACTAACATTAGTAAGTTTACACTCATTATCTAAAGCTAAAAGTTTCAATCCATCTTTACTCTTAACTTGTGACAATATGCTATAAAGCTGATCATGCTTAAAAATAGGCTCTTTCAAGTATAAACCGACACTTGACAGAGATTGACCTCAGCTTTTGTTTATTGTCATAGCGTAATATACAGTCAAAGAAAATTGTCATCTTTTAGACTTAAAAAGAATACTTTTGACGGGTCAAATCGTGAGCTAGATATTGAGTGGGTGTGAGGATATTAATATGAAGAAATTAAGATTTGAATAATATACACTAAAAAGTTATGTGCAATAATTAGATGAATTTCGAATTATTTTGGCCATGTAATCAAATATAGAGATATAGTATTGAATCGGGTTGTATCGGGCTATAAGTATTCATAATATCTCTGATTAGTTGTTGATTATTATTTATTTAATACTAACATTAGTAAACCCGTGTATTATACAGGTTGAAAAAATAAAATATTAAATATAATAAAATTTTATGAAGTATAAAATGATAATTTAAAATAAGATAGGATTAAAATTACATATGAGTAATAACACTATAAGTAATAAAATAACGATATCAATTTTTAAGCTTTTGTTTTTAAACTTTCTTCCAAAAAAGTTAAAAATTTTCTTCAAAACAAACCGTATCAAAAATATTATTTTTTAAAATTTTTTATTATAACCCCTAATTTTAATTATTTTTAGTTTATAAAAAAAATTAATTTTTAAAATACCAATTTTATAATATTTTTTATTTTAAAAAAAGTTAGATGTTAAAGAAAATTTTTTTAATTGTATTAAAATTGTTTTCTAGAAATAACATTAATAAAAAAACATCTTTCTTAATTTATTAAAAAATTAATCTAAAAAAAATTAAAATTATTTAATATTTCTTAATTTAGGTAATTATTTAAGAGGAGCGAGAGGCGAGAAAAATAAACTTAGGGAGCCTAGAAATATGACAAGTGTTCCCCTAAGTTACTCTTTTAGTATTATATATAGATTTTTAGTTTATAAAAATTTACTTATTAAAAATACCAATTTTAAAATATTTATATTTTAAAAAAAGTTAGATGTTTTAGAAAAAAATTTTAATTGTATAATTTTTTTTCTAGAAATAACATTAATAAAAAGACATCTTTTTTAATTTATTAAAAAATCAATCTAAAAAAGAATTAAAATTATTTCATATTTCTTAATTTCGGTAATTATTTAAGAGAAGAGAGATGCGAGAAAAATAAACTTAGGGGACCTAGAAATATGACAAGTGTCCCCTTAAGTTACTCTTTTAGTATATATATATATATATATATATATAATTTCAATTTAGTTCTATTAATTACAAACACGTATAACTTATTCGTTTTTCTTTTAACGACATGTTAATAGTTAGTGAATTAGTAACATAAATTTACTAATTATTTGTTTATGTTAAGGATTAAACTCATAATCTTTAAGAAAAGCAAAACTTCTCACCAGTGGTATTGGTGATAACTTATAGATTTTAATCCTTGATTTTTTAAATAGAGATGAGATATGTTATTACTAAAATATCCACGTAAAACAATTGAAATTCAGAAAGGAAAAAAAATAGATATTTATCTGTGTTTTGACTAAATAATAGGTCTAATGATACAAATCATACCATTAGGATTTACTAGATGGTTTTGGTGGTTGATATTTATTTACTTTTCAAATTCTTACGTTTGAAGTAATTTTTTTTTTAAAATATACGTAATTGTACATTTCAAACACGAATAAATAAGGATAAATAGTCATTTCTAAGCTTCAAACGTAAGTTCGACTTTTAGACTAGTAAAGCATCAAAACTCATAATCAAAGCACAAACTAAATCACACTCATCTTAAACTGATTTAACAAGACAATTTTCTTTGCTCTAGTTACACATTACACAAGATTAATATTTAATAACCAAAATCTTATATTATGGTCGTAAATACATAATTACATTGATTGAAAATAATGCTTTAATGGTATTTGTAATAGATATAGAAATATATTTTTATATTCACTTGTATAAAGATAAAAACATTTTAATTGATAGTATTAAAATGTTAAGTTTGTAAATACCTTTAGTTCCGAAGATCACAATGGTAATTTTACGTTAGGTCATCTGGTTTCACTTTCATTGGACAAGAAATGGCGAGATTGTAAACAGAATCTCAGAGCCCACACCTTTTTCGTTATGGGTCATAAAATAAAGGGGTGCTTGTATTTGAAATCCAAGAGTTAACAATTATTGGTATTTTTCACTTTCATAACAATTATTTTACAATATGAAATTTATAAATACAACAGACTTTTTTTATTAAAAAATACATTTATTAAAAAGTTGGCTATAAATAAAATTATAAAAAATCACTTTTTTTTAGAAAACAAAAGTGTTGTTATTGTTTTATTATCTAAAGTAGTTATTTATACATAATATCAATCATCTCTTGTCTTAAATAATAGTTTGTAATTCATAAAACATCAATAACAATTATTTAATATTTTATTTATTTAAACTCATGTGATACACTATATACCAACCTAGTTATATAATAAAACGAGTTCATGGGTTTATTATTTTATAAAACTATATGCGTTATATACTAGTTTAAACTATTAATATACTCGTAGATTTGAGCCAATTGCATATAATCCTTCTAAACTTACAAAATTATAGTTTTTTTAAAATAATATTTAATGAGAATTATATTTTGTCTGTTGAAACTTCAATATTTTTTTAGAGAAACAAACTTTTTATAAAATAAAATATTTTTATAAAACATTAAACTTTTAAATATACTAAATATTTTTTAACCTGCATTTAAAAAATATAAGGACATAGTCTTTATGGATTACAATATCAAGTGAAAAGCAAAAACTCAATTCATGCGAGAAGTACAAGGAAGTGAGAACTCCAAGATGATTGAAGAAGAACTTATCGCGCGAAAACTTAGAGTTGCCGCGCGAGAACTTAAAGTTCTCGCGCAAGAACATCTAGACAGTATATATAGATGTTTTTCCTTTGTATTTCGTGGTGTGTGTTCATTTGTAAAAATGCTCTGAGGGTGAGAGAGCACAGAGTTGTGTGATAAGTCGCCCGAGGGGAGCTCACCTCGATGGATCGAGCTTAAACGATGTATACTCCTTTGGTATTGTAATCATTTGATTAATAATATTCGATTAAGTTTGTTTAATGTTCGTTGATATCACACACGCACACATCCGTCTTAATTTGATTATCAAGTGCAACAAAATGTGAAATCGATCTTGATCAGGACTTTACATTTGGTATCAGAGCAAGGTGTTACTCTTGATACACGGATTTTCATTCCGCAATCATCCGTATTAAGACGTTAAACATGAAGATTGAAGACCTCAAGGTTATGGTCAGTTATGGACTGGTTTCGAAGGAGAAGAAGATGAAACCAAGAGTGAACACACATGAAATCGACTTTGTTACTTGCTAAAATGATGATATGCATCAATACGCTCAGTATCTTCAAGTTATGATTATGAAAATTGAAGAATTGAAATCGCAACAGTGAATCAAACACAAAAAGTCGATTTTGACGAAGTTTTCGCACGAATAACCGTTTTTGCGAAAACTTGGGCAGTTTTCGCATCGGTAACCGCTTCTTGCGATAACTTAGAGTTGTCGCGCGAGAATATCAAGTTCTCGCGCGAGAACATCTACCTAGTTCATATGCGAAAACTTCATCAAGCGAACCTTCAACATTCGCGCGAAAACTTTAACTATCAACTTGATTTTTGCGAAAACTTTGCAAAAATGCAAGAACATTGTCTAGATGCTAAAACTTGTTAGTTTGTGAAGGTTTAGAACAAGTGTTTCAGCCCAAATCTAGAAGATGCGGAATGATTTGAAGTTTGGTACTTAAACAGGGGTTTTTGTGATGTTTGAAAAAGTTTAAGATTCTATATTTATAACATTTGATTCGGGTCGTTCGTGAACTGAAATTTGACGATGTGGGCTTATCTTATCTTACTGATGGGGATAATGATCGAACGGGTTATTTAAGTGAAGAATCAAGATTGTTTGGTATTTTTGCTCTGAAAATATGGGTTTATTACATCTTACATAGAGGGAAGAATACTTTAGATGATCTAGTTCGTCGTCACAGAATCTTATCATCGGATTGAAGAATCAGGTTCTTCGGAAATCCAAAATGGAAGTTGGACCTCTCTGTCATATGCCTAATACATCTTAAGTCGTAAGTAATCATGATTGATTCAGACATGATATACTTTATGAAGCTATACATTAGGAGGAGGTTACAGCTGAGGGGGAAGACTAAAGTGAAAGATACCCAAGGATCAGATAATTCATGAAGATGAGTGACTGAAGTCAAACATAACTTGATATCATAATCCATAGGGGGAAATTGTAAGGACCTAGTCTTTATGGATTACAATATCAAGTGAAAAGCAAAAACTCAATTCATGTGAGAAGTACAAGGAAGTCAGAACTCCAAGATGATTGAAGAAGAACTTATAGCGCGAAAACTTGGAGTTGTCGCGCGAGAACTTTAAGTTCTCGCGCGAGAACATCTAGACAGTATATATAGATGTTTTTCCTTTGTATTTCGTGGTGTGTGTTCATTTGTAAAAGTGCTCTGAGGGTGAGAGAGCACAGAGTTATGTGATAGGCCGCCCGAGGGGAGCTCACCTCGGATGGATCGAGCTTAAACGATGTATACTCATTTGGTATTGTAATCATTTGATTAATAATATTCGATTGAGTTTGTTTAATGTTCGTTGATATCACACACGCACACATCCGTCTTAATTTGATTATCAAGTGCAACAAAATGTGGAATCGATCGTGATCAGGACTTTACAAAAAAAATTGAAACAAAAATAATTAGTTCAAAGTTATAATAATGAAATTCTAAAAGATGACACTATTTTAAAAACAGTTGTTTTGAAACAAAATGTTTAAAAAATAACTTTTCTGAAAAACAATAAAATTAGAAAGAAAAGGTATAAAAAATATCATCGTTTTTCTTACTCATACAAGTCATATCTTATCTCAAAATATTGGTTAATAACTTTTATTACTAACTATTTAATCTTTTATTTATTTAACCTGTATAATACACGTTGTACTAACCTAATTCCTATAAAATACGACACACCCAAAAATAACTACTCTATTTATTTTCCTTATATGATTTTATGATATCTTAAGTGGGGTAGATTTAACACAATTGCGGTGGATTCAACATAGTAAAATTTAAAGGGACCGAGATTCATGTTCGCATAGACACACTATAGAATGTAATTTATCATCTTCATTTAGTTTAACTATTTAGTTATATAGTATTATAAAGATATAAATTAATATTAATTTATTAATTAATTTTAAAAAAAAAACATAACTTTTAGTAGCGGGATTAAAGACGGCATCACTTGTGTTTGAGACAAAGGCAAGTATAGATATCAAACTTGTTTCCAATTTCTAAAGAAGGATGTAAACCCACACTTTTTTTGTAACATAGGTAAAGGAGGTTCTGTTTTCTCAAATTCTTTTTAATTGAATACGGACTGAAAGATTTATTTTTTATTTTTGGCAGGCAGACTAGAGTGATTAATTTAATACTTGATTTTAATCTCAAATTCAAATAATATCTTTAAAAATATCAATATTTAAGCACGTAATCAAAAGAATATATAATATATATAATAATCTAAATTTGTTGATTGATATTTGGAAATGTTTCAAATACAAAATATTTTAAGACTTAAAAGTGTAAAAATATTAAAATGTTGACACACTTTTAATCAAAATTAGGTTGAGGGCAAAATAGGTAATGTTTTTATTTTTCAAGTTCCACTTTTTTTTAACATTCATAACTTTTACATATAATATTTTTTTTAAAAAAAATTACACCAAAAAAATAAGCATTTTTTAATTTTTAAATGCGTATAGTGTTGATATAAAAAAATAAAGGCTTTTTTGCTCATTAATTTCCTTAGATCATTGTGTAATCTTCGAATTGATGAAGATTACACAATTACCTTATGATAAATACACAATGAACTTGAAACATAAAAAGTTTATATTTTTTATTATTATGTTATTCGAAAATCATTATTTTAAAAACACAATGCATAACACAACGATTAACATTAGACACAATGAGTACATAATAACCAGCACTAGACTCGATGATTAGCAATAGACATAATGAGCTGCTTTGACGAGAATTACAAAATGACATTATTAGGATTACATAATGAATTAAAAAACGTAAAAAGTTACATGTTTAGCATTGTGTTATTTGAGAACCATAATTTTAAAAAACGCAATGCATAACACAATAGTCAGCATTAGACACAATGGATAACACAATGACCAACACTAAATTCGATAATTAGCAATAGACACAATGAGCTGATTGGCGAGTATTATACAATGACCTGATCAGGATTACAAAATAAACTGGAAAAAACGTAAAAAATTTACATTTTCAGCATTGTGTTTTGAAAATCACCATTTTAAAAAAACACAATGGTCAACATTAGACACAATTACTAGCACTAGACTCGATGATTAGCATAGACACAATGAGCTGTTTGATAAGAATTATACAATGACCTGATCAATATTACAAAATGAACTGAAAACATAAAAAAATATACATTTTTAGCATTGTGTTATTTGACAATCATCATTTATAAAAAACATGATGCATAACCAAATTGTCAACATTAGCTACAATGATATAATTAATATTGCGTAATGACCTGATATTACACAATGAGTTTTTGAATATTACACAATTAACTGAGAAATATTGCACAATGACCTGAAATTTCTTGAAAAAAACTTTGTTTTTTATGCATCAAAATTATAGGCATTTTAAAGATAAAAAAACATTTGTTTTTATGATGTAACTTTTTAAAAAAAAATAATATTGTATGTAAAAGTTATGAGCGTATAAAAAAAGATGGAACTTTAAAATGTGATTAAGACTAGATACCCTTGAAAGTGGAACTTCAATTATTTATCATTATGTCATTGGATTTTCTTAGCCCTTGGATCTAAGATCTAATGTATAATATTTTTTCTCACCTTTTTTAGTTTTTTCTTACTTTTTACAATAACCTCACCCTTGATATTTTTAGTACTTAGGTGGGACGATGTAGAGCTGGGGGAGGGTGAACCCACCCGCATCCCGTACCCGAACCGTCGTTGTCGGTATCGTCGAAACATCCAAACTACTCGAAGCCCTTTGCTGAGGATGACCCGATGTAAGGCCCCGTTCCTTGGAACCCCACAGTTGGTCAATGACAACCTCATTTATATCAAAACATATTAAGATTTATTAAGTAAACAAAATATTATAGCGGAATAATTCATCAAAAACCATTTCATGCTTTAATAAATACATTCGCCAAGTAATACATCGTTGTTTAAAAGATTACAAAATATCACTTAGTTGTATTACAAAACAACATCATTATCGTGCATGAAATGGATGCCAGTCTTTGCCCGCCAAGTAGCTTCACCCTCGTGCCATCCTCAGCAACAAGCTACCTGCCAACTAAAAATGCATAAAAGTTAGCGTTGCTGAGTGAGTTCTAGTTTTAAATAATAAAATATTTTACCTCTCGCAAAAACCTTTCCTTTACTTTCGTTCGTGATCACACAACATACATACATCTTGATAATATCATTATTATCTTTTATCATCGTTCATAATCGTTCATTTCACACTTTTTCATTATCTTTCACTTCTATCTAGATCCTGTCATAAGCTATACCCCATCATTAGGCACAAAGCCACCTCAGTCTTGGGGTTAAGCGACAAGGATCTCGTTTCGCACGTATGGATCAGTCACCAAGACTGACCCCCCTATGTGTATACCCTCATGGTTAGCCAAGATCGCATGCTACATCGCACACAGTTGAGCTAACAACTCTTCAATGAGTTGTGAACCTTTTTAAATTTGCTTGCAAGATTTTCATTCATTCGTTATGTTCCACTTTTCATTATATGTAATCTTCCGCTTCTTTTATGATAATACTTTACGTATAAGAGCATTAACACCCCATGTAAAGTCACGTAATAATACGTAATAAGGAACATCAATAACAGGCCACAAACATGCATAACATGAACAAACATAAACCATCAAAACATTCCAGAGCTTAACCATTAATTTCTATTTCCCAAAATTTCAGAAAAATCCTAAGTCAATTTAGGCGCATGAGCACTATGTGGGCGCATGGGCACTATGCAGGCGCACGGGCAGTTGGGCGTATAGGAACACTTGGGCGCATGGGAAAAACTGAGGCACATGGGTACTATGCAGGCGCATGGGTACTTGGGTGCATGGGCAAAGACTTAGGCGCATGGGCAAAAACTTAGGCGCATGGGTACTATACAGGAGCACGGGCAAGTGTTAGGCTCATAGGCAAAAATGTTAGGCGCATGGGCAGTTACCAGTTCTAACTTATACTAATTTCAGTTCCCATTCATCAATCTAACGTATTCTTAGCCCAAATCTAGCATATTAAGCACTTAAAACAAGCATACAACCACAAGATTCAGTCAAACATTCACAAACACACACACCTACAAAAAACAGGGGGTAACATACGGTTTCAACATACTGGGAGTTATAAAAATGATAATTTATATACATTTCAGCCCCAAAACAGGTTTAAAACAGAAAAATCGAGGACCTAGAACTCACCTACAGCAGCCTTCGAGTAAAACTCTTCCAAACTCGAGAGCACTTGGAGTTCAAACAACTAAACACACCAAAACACACAACCGAACACAAAGGAACACATAAGACTCGGTCCACAAGCTGAAAATCCAGCTGAAACTGAACAAAACACACGAAAAACTTACCTTCAAGTCGATCTTCTTCTTCTTCTCTCTAAAACCGATGGAAAACACTGTTTTTTTCTTTCTTTTTCTTTTGCAGTCGAGCAGTTGGTGGAGCAGGGTAGTGGGCGGCCATGCCCACCTTTTAAACATAATAATAATAAAGTTCTCTTGCACAACTTTAACCCCTTAACTTGGGTTATTTCACCTTTCTTTCTTTATACTTCTCTTTTCTTTTTTTCTTTTTTTTTGTAAATTTCCGGGTGTTATAAGTCCACCCCCCTTATATAGGTTTCGTCCCCGAAACCTGTCATTCCTCGAACAGCTGTGGGTAATACTGTCTTATCTCTTCCTCAGTCTCCCACGTAGACTCGGATCCCTTCCTGTGCCTTCACTATACTCGCACCAGTGGAACCACTTTATTTCGTAGCCTCTTTTCTTTTCTGTCAATGATTGCCACTGGCTGCTCCACGTAATTGAGTCGTTCATCCACCTCAATGTCCTCCAGTGGCACAATCATTTCTTCATCGGCTAAGCATTTTCTTAGATGAGATACATGGAATGTTGGATGAATTCCACTTAACCCATCGGGCAGCTCTAACCTATAGGCCACCTCTCCTACTCGAGCAATGATTCAGAAAGGTCCTATATACCTCGGGCTCAACTTACCCCGCTTTCTAAACCGAATGATCCCTATCCAAGGTGAAACCTTCAGCATAACTTTATCACCCACCTTAAATTCAATCGGTCTATGCCTTTTATCAGCATTCGACTTTTGCCTATCTTTTGCTGCCTTTATAAAGGCCTTGATCTTCTCCAACTTTTCGGTCATAGCCTCAATCACTTCAACGCTCCCCAACTCCTTTTGTCCGATGTCACCCCAACATACGGGCGTTCTACACTTCCTATCGTATAGCATCTCATATGGTGGTATACCAATACTGGCATGATAACTGTTGTTGTATGAGAATTCAGCTAACGGTAAGTGTTCGTCCCAACTTCCTCCGAAATCAATGACGCATGCTCGGAGCATATCCTCAAGCGTCTGTATAGTTCTCTCTGACTGACCATCCGTTTGAGGATTATAAGCCGTACTGATGTGTAACCTCGTCCCCATCACGTCATGAAATCTCTTCCAAAACTTGGATGTAAACCGAGTGTCACGGTCAGACACGATAGACACTGTTACACCATGACGCGTCACAATCTCTTTGATGAACAAATTTGCCAACCTCTCAATTGAATATGTCTCTTGGATCGGTAGAAAGTGAGCACTCTTCATCAAACGGTCGACTATCACCCATATAGCATCGTACCCCCTTGCCGTTCGTGGTAACTTCATAATGAAGTCCATGGTGATGTGCTCCTATTTCCACTTGGGTATATCCAAAGGTTGGATCTTCCCGTATGGTTTCTGATGCTCCGCCTTCACTTGCAAGCAAGTAAGGCACTTGCTCACATACTTCGCTACATCACGCTTCATACCCGGCCACCAGTAATCTTTCTTCATATCATGATACTTCTTCGTATCGAGTCTTATGAGTTTCATCCATGATTCTCCCCCGTAGGTCTCCATAACGAGGGATCCACATCTGCCCGAAGCGGGTTCTAACTCCGAGAGTGTTCTCACCCAACTCCGAGACTAGACCTTTCATTCTTTCGGAGTTGATTCGGTCTTCCTTCAACGCCTCATCTTGAAATTCCTTGACCTGTGCCATCACATCGGAGGTCATCACCAACTGGTAAGCTTTCACCCGGATTGGCTCGGGTCTCTCCTTTCGGCTAAGGGCATCCGCCACTACGTTGGCCTTGCCCGGATGGTAGTGGATCTAACAATCATAATTCTTGATCAACTTTAACCACCTCCTTTGCCTCATATTGAAGTCCTTCTGCTCAAAGAAGTATTTCAAGCTCCTATGGTCAGTGAAGATAGTGCACTTCGTCCCATACAAGTAGTGCCTCCAAATCTTCAATGCAAAGACCATAGCCGCTAGCTCCAAGTCATGAGTAGGGTAATTAGCCTCATAGATTTTCAACTGTCGGGACGCATAGGCTATAACCGTTTCCCGTTGCATCAGCACGCAACCTAGTCCTGTATAAGAAGCATCTGAATAGACCACCAAGTCTTCATTCCTTTCGGGTAATGTCAAGACAAGAGCTTGAGTCAATCTTGTCTTTAACTCCTCAAATGCATTCTCTTGTTCCAGAGCCCATACAAACTTCACCTCCTTGCGGGTCAGCTTGGTCAATGTTGAGGCTATCTTAGAAAAGTCTTGAATGAATCTCCTGTAATAGCCCGCTAAACCCAAGAAACTACGGATCTCGGATGGCGTCTTTGGAGTCTTACATTGCATCACCGCCTCCACCTTTGCCGGGTCTACCATGATCCCTTCAGAATTTACTACATGACCCAAAAACTGAACCTCGTGCAACCAGAAAGCACACTTGGAGAACTTAGCATACAGCTTCTCTCTTCTAAGTATCTCCAATACCTCACGAATGTGACCAGCATGCTCTTATTCGCTCTTCGAATAAATCAGGATATCATCGATAAACACAATCACTGATTTATCCAACATCGACCGACACACCCGGTTCATCAAATCCATAAAGGCAGCTGGCGCTTTAGTTAGACCAAAAGACATAACGAGAAACTCGTAATGTCCATAACGCATGCGAAAAGCTGTTTTAGGTATATCCTGCTCCTTCACCTTCAACTGATGGTAACCAGATCGGAGATCTATCCTCGAGAACCAACTGGCACCTTGGAGCTGATCAAATACGTCATCAATCCTCGGTAACGGATACTGGTTCTTCACGGTCAACTTGTTTAACTCACGGTAGTCGATGCACATCCTCATACTACTATCCTTCTTCTTTACAAACAAGACTGGAGCACCCCAGGGAGAGATACTCGGTCGAATGAACCCTTTGTCCAACAACTCTAGCAACTGAACCAACAGTTCCTTCATCTCAGACGGAGCCAATCGATACGGTGCCTTGGCAACAGGTTGAGCACCAGGTATCAAGTCGATCTGGAACTCGATCTTGCGATCCGGTGGCACACCTGGTAAATCTTCTAGGAACACGTCTGGAAAGTCACACACAACTGGTAAGTTGGACAATTATGGTACTGACGCATCCACATCCTTCACGTAAGCCAGGTAGGCACTACATCCACGTTTCATGCACTTCTCTGCCCCTACTATCGAAATTACCTTCGGAACCGTAGTAACTCTATCATCGTAGATCGTCACCGAACTCCCATCAGGCGCAGGCAATCGGATCATCTTCTTGCAACACACAATATTTGCCTCATAGGTTGCTAACCAATCCATCCCTAGAACCACATCGAATCCGCCTAGGGGCATCATGAATAATTTAGCAGAGAACCTATGGCCTTCCAACTCTATGTCATAATTCTCTATCAGATCAGAATCCTGGTAGACTTACCAATGGCAGTTTCTATATCTAAGGGCTCATCAATCTTTCTACTCCTAACAGGCAACTTTGCACAGAAGGAAGCAGAAATAAAACTCTTACTAGCACTAGAATCAAATAGTACAAAGGCACAAGTTTGGTTTACTAGGAAGGTACCTAACACAACATCGGGGTCCACCCTAGCCTCCTCCTGGGTCATCGTGAATGCTTTGGCTTTCGTCTTTGGTCCCTCCTTCTCAACCCCTTTCTTCACCCCGGAGCTCTCGACCCTTGGCCTCTTACAATCCCTGCTCAGATGGCCCTCTTCACCACAGTTATAACATCTTACAACCCCACACTCTCTTGCCATATGACCGGGCTTCCCACACTTGAAGCAGAGATTCAGTCCCCACTTACATCCCTTGAATGTTCCTTCCCGCACTTACCACACCTCTTCATTCCCGTACTTGACGTTACTACCCTTCGATCACCCACCCTTGCCCTCTTGTTATTTGGAGTGAAACCACCACGACCAAACCGCTTCCTATTCCAGTTCCTGTCACCACCACCCTTCTTACTCACCTCTACCACTGCCACCTCTCTCTCGTCATACAACCTCCCTGCCAGATCAACCACCAACCTAAAAGTATTTGGCCGGGCGGCGATCATGTGCCTGCGGATATCTGCTGGCAAACCCTGAATATACCTCTTGATCTTCCTTGTGTAACACCCGAAATTTTTGTCAAGTTAAAGAGAAGAAAGCAATAAGAAGGAATATACCCCGAAATTTTTTGTCAATTTTTGTCAACCTAAAAGTTTTGTTGGGTTTTCATCCTTAAAACCGATTTTTGTGTGTTCTATGTGTTTGGTTGTTTATTTTGGTGTGTTTTTAGGTGTTTGAACTCTTGTGCACTCAAGTTTGGAGGAGTTTTACTTGTTGGCTGCATAGGTGAGTTCTATACCCTGGTTTTTATGTGTTTTAAATGTCTTGGGGCTGAAAATGCATGTTTAAAAGTGTTGTACAACTGTTATATATGTATGCGTATGTATTGTGTATGTATGCTTGTGTTTTGTGGTTATATATCTGTTGTTGATGCTTAGAATGATAGATATATGTTAAGAACAGGTTAGAATACAGATTGGGTTCGAAAATAAGTCTGAAAAATGCATAACTGTTGGTTATGCGCCCAAATAGGGCTCATGCGCCTGAAATATTGACTTAGAAAACTTAAGTGAAGCTCATGCGCCCCAATAGTTCCCATGCGCCCAAACAGTACCTCATGCGCCTACTGATTGAATGACTTAGTGTAGTTCATGCGCCCAAATGGTCTTCATACGCCTAGAATTCCTCATGCGCCTAAGTGTTGTTGCGCCCGCATAGTGCTCATTCGCCTACATAGTGCTCATGCGCCTAGAACACTTAGAAATTTTCTGAAATTTTGGGAATTTGAAATTTTAAGACTTAACCCTGGGATGTTTTGGTGGTTATGTTTATTCATATTATGCTTGTTTATGGCCTGTTCTTGTGTTCCATATTATGTATTTATTGCGTGGCTTTACGTGGTGTGTTTATGCTCGTATATGTAAAGTATTATCGTAAATAGTGAAAGATTAATGATAATGAAAGTGGAACATAACAAATGAATGAAAGTCTTGCAAGCAATTGAATAGTGGTGCATGACCATGTTGTCGTTAGCTCAACTGTGTGCGGTTTAGCTAACCCGAAGGATGACACACTGGGTCAATCTTTAAGATTGACGGGACCCTTGTGGCATGCCCTGGTACTGGGTCGGGCTTCGTGCACAATGTTAGGGGTCTATTTATAGACTCCGACCCAGTACCCGCTTCGTGCACAATGTTTAGGGTATTGCACATTGGTCTGGTAGAAAGTGAAAGATAATAACGAAATGAAGTAAAGAATGATGAAAGATAATAATGAATATTATCTTGTTGTACGTATGACGTGTGAACACATATGAAAGTAATGAATTTTATGAAAAGGAAGTAATTCAAAGAAAAGATATTTTCTTATATATACACATGGTATTTTAATGTTTTAAAACTAGAACTCACTCAGCAACGCTGACTTTTATGCATTTCAGTTGGCAGGTAATTATTGCTGAGGATGGTACGCGGGGAAAGCTACTCGTCGGGGCAAGACTGGCATCCATTCAATCTTAATGATATTGTTGTTTTGTAATGCAATTAAAAGGTCTTTTATAACTTAAGAAACAATGACGTATTGCTTAGCAACAGTAATTATTAATGAAATGAATGTTTTTTGTTAACTTAATCCGCTGCTTAATCTTATGAGATGTATAATGCTTTATATGTATAATGCTATGATTGACCAATTGTGAGGTCTCCGGGAACGGGGCCTTACAAGTTGGTATCAGAGCCAAAGTTTAAGAGAAATGGGTAAATATTTTCAAAAAACTAAACTTAAACGGAGAAAAGAGAAGGGGGAGGAGAAAAGGACTGTGGCTGGGAGAAAAGGGAATGAGAGGGGTCATGATGAAGAGGAGGAACTAAACGCTGGGATGGCGGCCTCCAGTGATGAGGAAGAGGTGGAAGTGCAGGAAACCGTGAAGGGGTGCAGCTACGGGGCATTCCAACGATGCAAACCCCCAACTTTCGATGGCAACGTTAATGCTGCCGCTGCTCACCGTTGGGAAAGAGAGATGGAGGCGGTGTTAGAGATTAATGAGTGCAGGGAGGACCAGAAGGTGAAGTTCACCACTTACTCGTTCGTTGACTCTGCTCTGTATTGGTGGGACAATATTGTCCAAGCCGAGGGCAGCAGGGCCATCGGGAGGATGAGGTGGGGAGAGTTGAAGAAAATGGTGATCGAGGAGTTCTGTCCTCATCGAGAGCTCGACAAGATAGAAAGAGAGTTCCTACAGCTTGAGGCGGGAACCATGACCCACCAGCAATACACTACCAAGTTCAACGAAATGGCAAGACTGGTGCCAGATCAGGTGACGCCAGCATCACGGAAGATCAAGAGGTATATCCAAGGATTGCCAGTGGATATCCGTAGACACCTGATTGCTGTCCGACCAAGTACCTTTAGGTCGGCAGTGGATCTGGCGAGAATACTTTATGATGAGATTGAAGTGGCTGTGGTTGAGGTGAGCAAGACGGGTGGTGGTGATAAGAACTGGAAAGGGAAACGGTTTGGACTTGGTGGTTTCACTCCAAACAAGAGGATGAGAATGGATGACCGAAGGGCGGGATCATCAAGCATGGGAATGAAAAAGTTTGACAAATGTGGGAAGGAGCTCACTAGAGAGTGTAAATAGGGATCGAGAGTCTGCTTCAAGTGTGGGAGACCTGGTCACATGGCGAAGGATTGTGGGGTGATGAAGTGCTATAATTGTGGTGAAGAGGGCCATTTAAGCAGGGATTGCAAGAAGCCGAGGGCCGAGAGTTCTGGAGCAAAGAAGCGGACGGAGGATGGAGGACAGAGGGCAAGTGCTAGAGCCTTCACGATGACCCAGGAGGAGGCCAGAGTGGACCCCGGCGTCGTGTCAGGTATGTTTCTAGTAACCAAACTTGTGCCTCTGTATTATTCGATTCTGGTGCTAGTAGGAGTTTCATTTCTGCTGCTTTTAGTGCTAAGTTGCCTGTTAGAAGTAGGAGTATTGATGAGCCCTTCGAAGTAGAAACTGCTATTGGTAAGTCTACCAGAATTTCTAATATGATAGAATATTATGACATAGAACTAGAAAGCTATAGGTTCTCTGCTAAACTATTTGTGATGCCCCTAGGAGGATTTGTCATAGTTCTAGGGATGGATTGGTTAGCAACCTATGAGGCAAACATTGTGTGTCGCAAGAAGATGATTCGATTAATTACGCCCGATGGAAGTTTGGTGATGGTTTACGGTGATCGAGTGACAACGGTCCCTAAGGTGATCTCGATGGCAGTGGCAGAGAAGTGCATGAAATGCGGATGTAGTGCCTACCTGGCTTACGTGAAGGATGTGGACGCGTCAGTACCACAATTGTCAGATGTACCAGTTGTGTGTGACTTTTCGGACGTGTTCCCAGAAGATTTACCAGGTGTGCCACCGGACCGTGAGATCAAGTTTCAGATTGATTTAATACCTGATGCTTAGCCCGTTGCCAAGGCACCGTACTGATTAGCTCCGACTGAGATGAAGGAACTGATGGTAAAACTGCAGGAGTTGATGGATAAGGGATTCATCCGACCGAGCATCTCTGCCTGGGGTGCTCCGGTCTTGTTTGTAAAGAAGAAGGACGGTAGTATGAGGATGTGTATAGACTACCGAGAGTTAAACAAACTAACGGTGAAGAACCGATATCCCCTACCGAGAATTGATGACTTGTTCGATCAGCTCCAAGGTGCCAGTTGGTTCTCAAGGATAGATCTTCGATCTGGCTACCATCAATTGGAGGTGAAGGAGCAAGATATTCCTAAGACAACTTTTCGCACGCGTTATGGACACTACGAGTTTCTCGTTATGTCTTTCGGTCTAACTAACGCGCCAGCTGCCTTTAAGGATTTGATGAACCGAGTGTGTCGGCCAATGTTAGATAAATCAATGATTGTGTTTATTGATGATATCCTGATTTATTCAAAAATGAGGAAGAACATGCCGGCCATATACGCGAAGTATTGGAGACACTTAGAAGAGAGAAGTTGTATGCTAAATTTTCTAAGTGTGCATTTTGGTTGCGTGAAGTCCAATTTTTTGGTCACGTGGTGAATTTTGAAGGAATTATGGTGGACCCTGCGAAGGTTGAGGCAGTGATGCAATTGAAGTCTCCAAAGACGTCATCCGAGTTTCACAGTTTTTGGGTTTGGCGGGCTACTACAGAAGATTTTTCCAAGACTTTTCCAAAATAGCCTCACCTTTGACTAAATTGACTCGCAAAGATGTGAAGTTTGTGTGGGGTCGAGAACAGGAGGATGCTTTTGAGGAGTTAAAGGCAAGATTAACTTAAGCTCCTATCTTGACATTACCCGAAGGGAGTGAAGATTTAGTGGTATATTCGGATGCCTCTTATTCGAGACTGGGTTGCGTGTTGATGCAACGTGGAAGGGTAATAGCTACGCGTCCCGAAAGCTGAAAATCCATGAGGCCGATTATCCCACTCATGACTTGGAGCTAGCAGCTGTGGTCTTTGCATTGAAGATTTGGAGACATTACTTGTACGGGATCTTCACGGACCACAAAAGCCTAAAGTATTTCTTTGAGCAAGGACCTTAACATGAGGTAGATGAGGTGGCTGGAATTGATCAAAGATTATAATTGTGAGATCCATTACCACCCGGGCAAAGCCAATGTAGTGGCCGATGCCCTCAGTCGAAAGGAGAGACCTGAGCCGATTCGGGTGAAAGCTTATCAGCTGGTGATGACATCTAACGTGATGACCCAAGTCAAAGAATTTCAAAATGAGGCATTGCAAGAAGATCGCCTTAACTCTGAAAGGATGAGAGGTCTAGTAGTGGAGTTGGGAGAAAACACTCATGGAGTTAGAACCCGCTTCGAGCAGATGTGGATCCCTCGTTACGGGGACCTACGGGGACGAATTATGGATGAAGCTCATAAGACTAGATACTCCATTCATCCTGGTGCTACCAAGATGTATCAAGATATGAAGAAGGATTACTGGTGGCTGGGTATGAAGCGCGATGTAGTGGAGTATGTGAGTAAGTGTCTTACTTGCTTGCAAGTGAAGGAAGAACATCAGAAGCCTTATAGGAAGATCCAACCTCTGGATATACTCGAGTCGAAATGGGAGCATATCACCATGGATTTCATCATGAAGTTACCCAGTACGGTAAGGGGGTACGATGCCATATGGGTGATAGTTGATCGATTAACAAAGAGTGCCCACTTCTTGCCGATACGCGAGACATATTCATCCGAGAGGTTGGCGGATCCATTCATTAAAGAGATTATAGCTCATCATGGTGTGCCAGTGTCTATCATGTCGGACCGTGACACCCGGTTCACATCGAAGTTTTAGAAGAGATTCCATGATGCGATGGGAACGAGGCTACACATTAGCACGGCTTACCATCCCCAAACAGATGGTCAGTCTGAAAGGATGATTCAGACGCTCGAGGATATGCTCCGAGCATGCGTGATTGACTTTGGAGGAAGTTGGGATGATCACCTACCGTTAGCGGAATTCTCATACAACATTTATCATGCCAGCATTGGCATGCCACCATATTAGATGCTATATGGTAGAAGGTGTAGAACGCCCGTGTGTTGGGGAGACATCGGGCAGAAAGAGCGCAGTATTGAAGTGATTGAGGCTACAACTGAGAAATTGGAGAAGATCAAAGCCTTTATGAAAGCGACAAAGGATAGACAAAAGTCGTATGCCGACAAAAGGCGTAGACCGATTGATTTTAACGTGGGCGATAGAGTCATGTTGAAGGTCTCACCTTGGAAGGGGATCATCCAGTTTAGAAAGAGGGGTAAGCTGAGCCCTAGATACATAGGGCCATTCCTAATTATTGCACGAGTAGGAGAGGTGGCCTATCGATTGGAACTACCCGATGAGTTAAGTGGAATTCATCCGACATTCCATGTATCTCATCTGAGAAAGTGCCTAGCTGATGAAGATATGATTGTACCACTAGAGGACATCGAGGTAGATGAATGGCTTAATTATGTAGAGAAAACCAGTGGCAATCATCGACCGGAAGGAGAAGAGACTGCGGAATAAAGTGGTTCCACTTGTGCATGTGCAGTGGAAACACTGAAAGGGTTCTGAGTCTACGTGGGACACTGAGGAAGAAATAAGACAGCAATACCCACAGTTGTTTGAAGAGTGACAGGTTTCGGGGACGAAACCTCTTTAAGGGGGGGTAGACTTGTAACACCCGAATTTTTTGTCAAGTTAAAGAGAAGAAAGCAATAAGAAGGAAAATAAAAAGTATCTTGAAAGAAAGGAAAAGGAGCCAAAGTGGAGGGGGCCAAAGTGTAAAAGAGTACAAAACTCAATATTTTATTATATAAAAGAGTATGGCCGCCCAACATTTACATCTGCTTTCTGCTTTTCGACCGGGAACAAGAAGAAGAAAGAGAAAAGATTTTCTCTCGGTTATTCAAGAAGAAGAGGCTGGAATTCACTTATTGATGAATGTTTATGTGTTCTTGGTTCGGTTTTGTTGGGTTTTCGTCCTTAAAACCAATTTTTATGTGTTCTATGTGTTTGGTTGTTATTTTGGTGTGTTTTTAGGTGTTTGAACTCTTGTGCACTCAAGTTTAGAGGAGTTTTACTTGTTGGCTGCATAGGTGAGTTCTAGACCCTGGTTTTTATGTGTTTTAAACGTCCTAAAAATGCATGTTTAAAAGTGTTGTACAACTGTTATATATGTATCCGTATGTATTGTGTATGTATGCTTGTGTTTTGTGGTTGTATATGTGTTTTGATGCTTAGAATGATAGATATATGTTAAGAACAGGTTAGAATGCAGATTGGGTTCGAAAATAAGTTTGAAAAATGCATAACTGTTGGTCATGCGCCCAAATAGGGCTCATGCGCCTGAAATATCGACTTAGAAAACTTAAGTGAAGCTCATGCGCCCCAATAGTTCCCATGCGCCCAAACACTACCTCATGCGCCTACTGACCGAATGACTAAGTGTAGTTCATGCGCCCAAATAGTCTTCATGCGCCTAGAATTCCTCATCGCCTAAGTGTTGTTGCGCTCGCATAGTGCTCATGCGCCTACATAGTGCTCATGCGCCTAGAACACTTAGAAATTTTCTGAAATTTTGGGAATTTGAAATTTTAAGACTTAAACCTGGGATGTTTTGGTGGTTATGTTTGTTCATATTATGCTTGTTTATGGCCTGTTCTTGTGTTCCATATTATGTATTTATTGCGTGGCTTTACGTGGTGTGTTTATGCTCTTATACGTAAAGTATTATCGTAAATAGTGGAAGATTAATGATAATGAAAGTGGAACATAACGATTGAATGAAAGTCTTGCAAGCAATTGAACAGAGGTGCACGACCATGTTGTCGTTAGCTCAACTGTGTGCGGTTTAGCTAACCCGAAGGATGCACACTGGGTCAATCTTTGAGATTGACGGGACCCTTGTGGCATGCCTTGGTACTGGGCCAGGCTTCGTCCACAATGTTAGGGGTCTATTTATAGACTCCGACCCAGTACCCGCTTCGTGCACAATGTTTAGGGTATTGCACATTGGTCTGGTAGAAAGTGAAAGATAATAACGAAATGAAGTGAAGTAATGAATATTATCTTGTTGTACGTATGACGTTAATTATTGCTAGAACTCACTCAGCAAAGCTGACTTTTATGCATTTTCAGTTGACAGGTAATTATTGCTGAGGATGGTACGCGGGGAAAGCTACTCGTCGGGGCAAGACTGGCATCCATTCAATCGTTGTTTTGTAATGCAATTAAAAGGTCTTTTGTAACTTAAGAAACAATGATGTATTTCTTAGCAAGAGTAATTATTAATGAAATGAATGGTTTTTGTTAACTTAATCCGCTGCTTAATCTTATGAAATGTATAATGTTTTATATGTATAATGCTATGATTGACCAACTGTGAGGTCCCGGGAACGGGGCCTTACACCTTGACACCGGCGTCACCTGATCCGGCACCAGCCTTGCCATCTTATTGAACTTAGTGATATACATCTCATTGAACTTAGTGATATACTGCTAGCGTCACCATCTTTTTTAACTCAATCCACCTCATTCTCCCAATCGCCCTGCTACCCTCGGCCTGGACAATATTGTCTAACCAGCACAAGGTCGAGTCCACGAATAAATGGGTAGCAAACTGCACCTTTTGATCCTCCCTACATTCGCTAATCTCCAACACAGCCTCCATCTCCCTCACCCATCGGTGAGCAGCAGTAGCATTCCCATTACCATCAAAAGTCGGGGGCTTGCATCTTTGAAATGCCCCATAACTACACCCCTTGGCAGTTTCCTGCACAGCTTCCTCTTCCTCTTCGTCACTGGAGACAACCATCTCGGTTTCTGGTTGCTCCCCTTCACCTGAACCTCTCCTAACGATCCTCCTCCTCTCCTCCTTCTCTTTCTTTTCATCTTCCCTCAAAGCACGAATAAGCTCGGTCACCACAGACGGCAGGATCGTCTGCATGACTTGATGAACTTCCTCCACAACTGCCTCTTTCATAGAGGCTCTCAGATTAGCACTCTCATCACCGCCTTCCTGGTGATGAAGCTCGGGCCCTACAGGAGCCATCTCAGCAGCCTTAACCTTGTTCCTAGTGACATGTGGTCCAGCACCACGACCACCCTGTACACCTCCTCGAGAAGCCTTCAAAGATCTACCACCTGCCATCCTCTAAACACTATAAGATTCAAACACCCAACGGTCATTCAAGGTAATAGCTCAGATTATGTCAAGTATAGTAAGTCCCTAATTACAGTGGCCAGTTGTGATTAGCCACTTACTTTACTCTTCATCCCCCAAGCATTTCTATCCTGCCTAGATCAGCATCCAAATCTACTAAGAGCACATAAATCAGATAGCACACACACATAATACCGGTTAACCTTAAGAGAGTAAATTACCTTATGGCACGTAGCTACTTGGGCTGGCATCCTTCTATTTAGTCCCATTCTCAGTTTAAGTTTAGGTTTTGAAATAATTTACCCAATTGTCTTAAACTTTGGCTCTAATACCAACTTGTAGGCCCCGTTCCCGGGAACCCCACAGTTTGTCAATCACAACCTCTTTATATCAAAACATATTAAGATTTATTAAGTAAACAAAATATTGTAGCGGAATAATTCATCAAAAACCATTTCATGCATCATCATCATCATCATCATCATCATCATATCATCATCATCATCATCATCATCATCATCACATCATCATCATCATCCATCATCATCATCATCAGCACATCATCACATCCTCATCATCATCATCATCATCATCATAATCATCAATCATCATCATCATCATCATCATCATCATCATCATCATCATCATCATCATCATCACATCATCATCATCATCATCATCATCATCATCATCAGCATCAATCATCATCACATCAATCATCATCATCATCATCATCATCATCATCATCATCATCATCATCATCATCAGCATCATCATCATCATCATCATCATCATCATCCATCATCATCATCCATCATCACATCATCATCATCATCATCATCATCACATCATCATCCATCAATCATCATCATCATCATCATCATCATCATCATCATCATCATCATCATCACATCAGCAGCATCATCATCATCACATCATCATCATCTCATCATCATCATCATCATCATCATCATCATCATCACATCATCCATCATCATCATCATCATCATCATCATCATCATCATCATCATCATCATCATCAGCATCATCATCATCATCATCATCATCATCATCTCATCATCATCATCATCATCATCATCATCATCTCATCATCATCATCATCATCATCATCATCATCATCATCATCATCATCATCATCATCATCATCATCATCATCATCGCATTCAATCATCATCATCATCATCATCATCATCATCATCATCATCATCATCATCATCATCTCATCATCATCATCAGCATCATCATCATCATCATCATCATCATCATCATCATCATCATCATCAATCATCATCATCCTCATCATCATCATCATCATCATCATCATCATCAGCATCATCATCCTCATCATCATCACACATCATCATCATCATCATCATCATCATCATCATCAACATCAGCATCCATCATCATCATCATCATCAATCATCTCATCATCATCATCATCATCATCATCATCATCTCATCATCATCATCATCATCAATCATCATCATCATCACATCATCATCATCATCATCATCATCACATCATCATCATCATCAGCATCAGCATCATCATCACATCATCATCATCATCATCATCATCATCATCATCATCATCATCATCACTCATCATCATCATCATCATCATCATCATCATCATCATCATCATCAGCATCATCATCATCATCATCATCATCATCATCATCATCAGCACATCATCAATCATCCATCATCATCATCATCATCATCATCTCATCATCATCATCATCATCCACATCAGCACATCATCACATCCATCATCAACATCACATCATCATCATCATCTCATCATCATCATCATCATCATCATCACATCATCATCATCATCATCATCATCATCAGCATCATCATCAGCATCATCATCATCATCAGCATCATCATCATCATCATCATCATCATCCAGCATCATCATCATCATCATCACAGCATCATCATCATCATCATCATCATCATCATCATCATCATCATCATCATCAGCATCATCATCATCATCAGCATCAGCATCATCATCATCATCAGCAGCATCATCATCATCATCATCAGCATCATCATCAGCATCAGCATCATCTCATCATCAGCCATCATCATCATCATCATCATCACATCATCATCATCAGCAGCATCATCAGCACATCATCATCATCATCAGCAGCAGCATCATCATCATCAGCATCACATCACATCATCATCATCACATCACATCATCCCAGCATCACATCATCATCATCAGCATCATCATCATCATCATCATCATCTCCGCATCATCTCATCATTAGCAGCATCATCATCAGCACATCAATCATCAGCAGCATCATCATCACATCATCATCATCATCCATCCATCATCATCATCATCATCATCAGCATCATCATCCACATCATCATCATCATCAGCATCATCATCATCATCACATCATCACATCATCATCATCATCATCATCGCATCATCCATCACACAATCATCATCATCATCGCATCATCATCATCATCATCACATCATCAGCATCATCAATCAGCATCATCATCATCATCCATCAATCATCAGCATCATCTCATCACATCCCATCATCATCATCATCATCATCATCATCAATCATCAGCATCAAGCATCACATCATCATCATCATCATCATCATCATCATCATCATCACATCATCCGCATCATCATCATCATCATCATCATCATCATCATCATCATCATCATCAGCACATCAGCATCATCATCATCATCATCAATCATCATCATCATCATCATCATCATCATCATCATCATCATCATCATCATCATCATCATCCCATCATCATCATCATCATCATCATCATCATCATCATCATACATCATCATCATCATCATCATCACTCATCATCATCATCATCATCATCATCATCATCATCATCATCATCATCATCATCATCATCATCATCATCATCATCATCATCATCATCATCATCATCATCATCATCATCATCATCATCTCATCATCATCATCCATCACATCATTCATCATCATCATCATCATCATCATCATCATCATCATCATCATCATCATCATCATCATCATCAGCCATCATCATCATCATCATCATCATCATCATCATAATCGTCGTCCTCATCGCATCCTCATCTCATCGTCATCGTCATCGCATCCTCATCGTCATCGTCGTCATCGTCATCGCATCATCATCGTCATCGTCATCATCATCATCATCGTCATCCTCAACGTCATCGTCGTCGTCATCATCGTCGTCATCATCATCATCGTCGTTATCATCGTCGTCATCATCGTCATCCTCATCGTTATCCTCATCATCATCATGTCGTCCTCATCGCATCCTCATCGTCATCGTCGTCATCGTCATCGTCATCATCATCATCGTCATCGTCATCGTCATCGTCATCGTCATCGTTATCGTCGTCGTCGTCATCGTCATCGTCATCGTCATCATCATCGTCGTCATCCTTATCGTCATCGTCATCGTCATCGTCCTCTTCCTCATCCTCGTCCTCGTCCTCCTCGTCCTCCTCCTCGTCTTCCTCGTCCTCCTCCTCGTCTTCGTCATCCTCGTCATCGTCGTCGTCCTCGTCATCGTTATCGTCATCGTCATCATCGTCTTCATCGGTGTCCTCCTCCTCCTCCTCCTCCTCGTCGTCTCGTCGTCATCCTTATGTCATTATCATCATCATCATCATATCTACAGAGCTCACTTGTTGGGGTGCTACCCTTTTGTCGTTTAGCCGTCATATCCCGAACAACATTCAACATAGTCAAACCGGTTCTTTAACCGAGGTATTAGCACTTGAGGTTGATTCTCTTGACATGGTTATGTTTACGTTAGGCCCTTATCTATTTAAAAAAAATATAAGTTATTTTAAACTTTCATTAAAATTACTTTTGCCTAGTTTGAAAATTGGGGTTTTTTCGTCATGCATATTCAAATGTCGTTTATCTCGTCTATCAAAACATTAAACCCCCGGAACATTTAAAAATGGAATTAAAGCAGCGGAACAAGTAAAATGGTGGTAACTCCTTAAAATATTTTTCAAACTTTTCTTTCATTGGTTCTATAATTTGGGTAAACATATGATTTTTATTTTGAAAATTTTTAAAGTTCAAAGCCATGAAATTTAATTCTTGAAGCACTGAATAACTAGTGGGATAATAAACTCCTGATAATTTTGTTGTTGAGTTTTTAAAAACCTCAAAAACTCGGATAGACGTTGAATATTCTTTCAAACCCGCATCCGGAAATGGGTCGGCTTCACCATTATCCGAAAGACTATTATGAAAAGCTTTCAAAGTGCCCTTTTGTTTTAAAGCACAATCAAACATATGACAAGTCGAATTCCACCGATTAGATACATCACAATTAAGATCTAAAAATATAGTTTTCGTATCCTTACAAAGTTGTTTATAATCTTGATATCTTTTTTTTATTTTTTTTAAAAACGTCATGCATAAATCGAAAAGCTTTAATAAAGTTATCAATAAATTTCATGGATAGCTCGTCTTGCACTACTAAATTAATAATATATGCAACACACGAGTATTGAAAAAATCACCGTTTGCAATTGGAAGATATTTAATTTTAATTTTTCAACCGCGGTTGTGTTGTTGGAGGCATTATCAAATGCAATTAAAAAAGTTTATTCTGTAATTTAAAAGTAGTTATTACATTATCCAAAAAGTAAAACAAAAATTCTTCAGTGTGTGGATACGAAAAAGATCAAATGCAATCGTACGTTTCATCATTTGCCATGATTGGGATCTACCCAATGAGCGGTGACGTAAAGGTACGATTCGGGTAAACCGAGAGGAGCACCAAACGTCACTATTAAGTTTACACCGGTATTTAAATTTTCAAATAATACAACTAAATCATTTTTTGCTTGTTTCCATAATTTTAAGCAATAACGTCTAAGTAAAGTACGACTTACGTGGGTGTAACGAGGGTGAAGCGTCTCTCGAATTAAGTTGGTCAACCGAGGATTGTCGAAATGACTAAAAGGCAAAGCTTCTTGAATCACGACTTCGCCATTCGATCTCGAACCGTATTAATATCGTAATTAAAGATTCCACCGTTTCCACCCATTGTGTTTTGTTGCGAATCCGGATTACTTTTCAACGACTTATATAACTTCTTGCTAATGTGTTTGCTTAAAGTCGCGTTAGAATATTTAGCGAGCAAAGCTCCACAAAACTTGCAACGAGCCTTTACAGACCTGTCACTCAACTCAACCATATTCCAATTGCACCAAACATCCATGCTACGATTGTGTGCAAGAACACGAACAACGGTTGGAGCGTTGGTTGAAACTTGACCAACGGAAGATTGTGAGTGAGTCATATCAAGATTCAAGAGAGTGAAAGTGTAAAATGAGAGAGTGAAAATATAAACGAGAGTAAACGAGAATTTTTTTTGCGTTTTTGCGTATGTTTTTGCGTTTGAGACTTGGGTACTCAACCATATCAACCCACACCTATTTATACTAACTTATGGGGAAAAATGACAAAAAAGGGTCAAAAAAATCTTCTAACGGCTATATAGCCGTTAAAAACGGCTAAATTTTTAAAAAAGCAAAAATAACGGTAAAAACCGGGTTGGACCCGAGTACAATCAGGTCAGGTTCGGGAAAAGTCTATAAAACTAAACCCGGTTCCAACTCTTCGGTTTTTTCAGGTCCAAACCGGTACACCCTATACCTGGTCGTACCGTACCCGGATCCGGGTCGGGCCCGTACCCGAGTTTTTTGCCCATCTCTAATTGTAGTGAGAGATAATGGGTTATTTTTAGTCATAACGGGCCATGAAAGAGTTTAATGGCCCATTATGTCATGTTCGATGATTTTTCCCACTAAACCTTGTTATAGGTGTACATTTGGTTTAAAAAAAGAAAATTGGTTTCGGTTCCAAACCGAATCGGTTTGGTCAACTATGGTCAAAATCGGCTTGGCCTCAAATCTGTTTAGGTTATAACTCGGTTTGAAGAGGAATAATCCCAACCCTATCCTACCAATTTGGGTTAGTTCTCCAAAAAACCAAGTTTTTTTCTTATTTTCTTTAAAACAAAAAATAAAAATAATATAACTAAAAATTCCCTGATTTTATTTATATTAAAGATTAAAGACTTACAAACTTGAAAATAAAGTTACAAGTCCTAACATTGTATTTATTTATTAAAAAACACAATTAAATAAAACAATTAACAATATAAGAGTTTAATCTTTGCCCCTGGAGCGCGAACTAGCACGTAAGTATTCATCAAACGCGGTTTCATTGTCATTCGTTCCACATGTCAAACCACCTTTTACCCCTCCTCGTATATCTCGGCTTCGTATTCTAGTTCGTCTTCGAGTGAGGTTTTATCTTAAATTCTTTCGGCCGCATTCAAATAATCTTTCAGCAAATGGACATCTTATCATAGGAGTAGTGAGTCTTGTTCTCCGTATGGAAATAACCCTGCTACTAATAGAAAAACCAGATTCCGAAGCTATCGTAGATACTTGGACGGTTAGTAAATCTCGGGCCATGGCGGCTAGGATTGAAAATTGATCTTCTTTACCTTTCCACCAAGCCACATATCAAATTCTTAGAATCTTGTGCACTAAACCCAGATAAAAAGTTCATCCCACCCTACCTCCTGAGTTTGCTACTCAAGGCGTTACCCTGTTGTCGTTTAGTATTTTCATTAGTAAAGTATTATTACATTGCATCACTTGAACTTCCCATAAATATCACGTTTCTTATTGTATCATGAATGTTTGATGAGGTATCATATTTAGAGGTATAAACATTAATATATTAGATAATTCTTGTTTAAAATTAGTTTTTACGATTTGAATATAAAATGGGTCGTCATCTAATAAATCTAAATCATAAGTTATTTTTTCCAATAAAGTTTTAATCCCTCCTATATTTAAGCAAGAGTTTAACGTGATGGAACATGTAATAATCGCATGCATTTCTTTAAAAATTTTTTAAGTTTTTATTTTATTGGTGGTATCATATTAGAAAAAGGTTGTCCTCTAAATGACAATTTGCTTTGTATTGAAGTCATAAATATATTTGGTTAAGTATCAAAATACTTGTGGGATAATAAAATCTTGATAAGTAAGTTGTTGTGTTTTTAAAAATATGAAGCATTTTAGTTATTTATTCGATAGTAGCCCAACTGTAGAGTAAACGTTGTAGCTGAACCACGGTTCACAAAATATTATGAAATGCTATTAGACTATCTTTTTGTTCGATAACCTTTTCAAACATGTTAGAAGTTGAATTTCATCTTGTAGTTACGTTCCAATTCGGACCTAAACATTGGAATTTGATTCTTTACAACATTTTTGATATCGAGTATATCTTTTGTTGGAGCTAAAATATCACGTAACATTTATTTAAAAGGGTCTTTTACTGGTTTAATCATTTGTAAACTGTCTGAAGTGTTAAAATTTATAATGAAAAGCACTGTTACAAATCGGTTTAAATATTTAATTTTAATTGTTCGATTCCACGCGCATAATTTGACGAATTATCAAAAGATATGAGAAAAGTTTAGTTTTTAATTTATATGTTTTAAACTTTCTCTTAAATATAAATAAATTCTCAGCGGTATGAGGATAATTAAACAATTCAAACGAAATCGTATGTTTAATCATTTGCCACATTTCGAATTGTACCCAATGGGCGGTGACACAAATGTAGAGCCCGGTGACCGTATGGTGTAGACCAAACATTACAAGTAAAGTTACATCGGTTTCTAAATTTTCAAAATAAGGCATTCATTCATTTTAGCTTTTTTTCACATTAAACCATCTTTTCGAAAAATTGCACCACTTACATTGGCATAGTGCAGTTGAAGAGTTCGTTAAATGTGTCGAGTCAAACATTCATTGTAGAAATGTTTGAATGACAAACTTTCTTGAATTACGAAATATGTCATTTCCTTCAGAACCGCATCAACGTTATAAGCCCGCATATTTCATTCGCTTGTTATCAAAGCTTGATCTCGAGGCGATTTACCTTTTAACGCCTTACAATATTTCAATGAAATGTGGTTTTAAAAGTTGTGTTTGCATCTTTTTAAAAAAAAAATTATTGCAAAACTGTAACGAGCATGTTCGGGACCACTAAACATTTTACATAAATCTTAGTTGCACTATATTTCGATTCGTAGGAATGATTCTAACCACCACGTTGCTTGAAGACGCATCACAACCAATGAAAAATTAAGAACTTGATGAATCCATTTGAGAGTTTCTTTAATGCACGAAGTATTGAGTATTTTTGAGATTTTTTAGAGTAGAGAGTGTATTAAGTTGTGCTTGTAAGGTTATATAGAAAGCTGATGCAACCAAAAAAGCCAAAACACCAAGGAGCTTCCTGCATGCATGCACTGATGTACAGGTAGAAGTTTTACTTCGGAAGTTTTACACTCATCACAGAAATTATTCTAAGTGTAAAATCTTCCGAAGCCAAGATGAAGTCTTCCAAAGCTTCAAAGACAAGTCTTCCGAAGCCAAATGAAGTGAAGACTGATTTCTTCCGAAGACGGAGAGGACATGCTTTCTCTGATCTACTTTTCCATAAAGTTGTTTCCCGCTGCAACTCTGATGACTCACCAACTAGACAAGTTGGTGAAAAGGTCCATGATTTAGTAAACTGTAGATTATGGTCTTGAGTCTGTAACTTTCTACTTTCAACCTTTTATTCTTTTCATATATATTAGGATGTGAGCTATGGCATGTCATAGTCACTAGTCAAAGACAATAGCCTTTTGACTTTACATTGATCTTGTTATCTAGATTAATGTTTCCGATGCCCTTCAAGTGTGGCTGCTGTAGAATGTAATATAAAGTATCTCAGGTCCTGTATTTCTTTTTATGCTTTGTAACACTTTAAAAGAACTTGAGAGCAAGATACAACATTCTTGAAAACTATATTAGTCTGTTCTTATTTTTAGTTCTGTCTCATTTGCCTGTGTTCTTAGTATCATTTACATAAACACGAATCCCCATTTTATCTGTTAAGAGCTCTAACACTCTCCTTATTGTGAGACTGATTGTATTGACCATCCCTTAACCGGTCCTGCAATTGGTATTAGAGCTTTTCCAGGCTCTTGATTGTAAGATCTCACTATCTTAAATCCCTTTAGTCTCATAAAACACTTAACAACTCAAATGGCAGCTATTACAAAGGCTGATATGAAACCGGTACTATGACAAAGTCTCCCTGATCACTCCTGATGACTTTGATACTTGGTGCCAAGGAATGAAAGGCTTCATCAAGTCTCAGACTCAGGATGTGGGGATCTGTTGTCTATGGACCTCATGTACCATCCACCTCTTCAGCTGCTGCTGGTGGTGGTATGATACCAAAGGAAGTGGCTAACTATTCTGAAGAAGACTGAAGAAGATAGACATAGATCAGAAGGCCATGACCGCCCTCCAAATACTCTTCCAAACTCTATCTACAGAGGCTTCAAGAAGTGCAAGACTGTCAAGCAACATGGGGATGTATTGAAGCTGATGTATGAGGGGTCAATGAAGTAAAAGAGAACAAGAAGGACCTCTTGAAGCAGCAGTTTGAGAACTTCACCTTTAAGGTAGGTGAAACCATGACTCAATAATACTTCAGGTATGTTGATATATGGATACTCTAATGGATGTTGGAGTAACTCTTGAGAATAAGGACGTTGTGAGGAAGTTCATGTCCTCTCTTCCCAGGCAATGGACACACTATTGTATCGTCATTAAGAGGACTGAGAACCTCAAGACCCTTACTCTCACTGAGTTGTATGGTATCCTCGGTGGCTACCAGATGGAGATGGACATGCAAAATCCATCTTGTACTCCAACAATCAGCAGAGTTCAGCCCTTCATGTGGTTGAAAGGGATTGCAGAGAACCATAACATCATCTCATCGGCTATCCCTGACAACTCACAAAAGGGTCCTTTCATCACCTTCTCGGAGACACCAAGAGAGCTACATCCAAGGAAGCCCATTCTAAGAGACAAGCTCTTCACAAGCCTTTATGTCTACTGATGAAAGCACATGCAACATTCTCTTTACCCTTGAAGACCTGGATTGTATCCATCCATGATCTTGGAGTACATGGAAATAGTCAACAGATGGCTCTTCTCACTCACAGAGCCAAGAAGTTTTACAAGAGGACAGGGAGGAAGTTTCCTAGCAATGCAACCAGTGGAAGTTTGGGCTGGACAAAAGCAAAGTGAAGTGTTACAATTGTAACCAAATGGGACACTTTGCTAGAGAGTGCAAGGCACCAAGAACAAGTGGTGGCCAAGCATAAACCAGACTAAACTACACTGATGGAGCTCCCCAGAATGAGAAGCCCAAGCAGCAAGCTGCAGTTGCTGTTGAAGAAGGAGGCTTTGACTGGAGCTTTTAGGTTGAGGATGCATCTCCAAACCAAGCACTGATGGCAGTCATCAGAAGACCAAGGTATTGGAACATCTTTGTACACCTGAATGTATTGCTAAAGTTAACAGATATAGGTCCTATAACTTAGAGATGAGAACTGATCTTGAGTCCTTAAACATTTTAAAAGCTGATTTCAAAGAGCTAAAAATGATTACAAACTTAAAATAGAAGACTTCAAGTTGTCTTTGAAAGAACATTATGTCTTCAAGTCAAATAACTACTTATAAGGAATTTACCTTCGGAAGAAATTCTGAGATATCTTCCGAAGCTTAAATATTCTTCTAAGTACTTACATGTATTTGAAGGACATTTTCTTCTGAAAGCATTAAGTCTCGAAGATTTAGAGAAAACATTTCAACTCTTAAGCATGAACATACCAACTACAGGACTCAGATAACTGAATGCCAGGTTGAGCTTGTGATCAGGAAAGCCAGGGCAGAAAAATATGTTCTTGAAGAAGAGACCTTCAAGAACATGATATCCTCATCCTTGCATGCAAAAGTTTTTTATCAAAATAGCAGGGACTGGGATCTACTAAGATAGCTCCTCCACACACTCTATTGTCTGTAAGATCTCCAAGGTGTAGAACTTGTGAAGATGAGCTTCCCCTCATAGACCCCCTAATGAAGATGATGAGAGAGATAATGAAGGATGACTGAGAAGAGTGAAGAAGATCATCCTAAAAGGGTCACTATTCTTGAGGAGAGAAAAGAATCTGGGATACCAAGTCTAAGAGGAAGAACTTGATCAGGAGAGCAAGAGAAAATCAAAGAAGGCTCAAGAGATCAAGGCCACTTTCAACTCTAAGCAGAAACAAGTGTTCTCTCTGCAGGATTTGAAGTGGTGAAGGCTGAAGACTCAACTATGAACTCTAGTACCAGGAGTTCTAGTTCATGTCCAACTCATTCCAGCAAAGAGAAGAAGGCTGATCAGTTGTGTACCACTGCTACACAGCCTGAACCATCCAGTTCCAAAAGCAAGCCTCACCCTAAGAAGCTTGCTGCATCATCTGTGAATGAAGATGAGGAGGTGGAAAGTGATCAAGTTCAGTCTTTCTCTCAAGAAAACTCTCAGAAGGAAGCAAATGGATTGCATCATGTGTGGTAGTACTTCTCATCTTGCTAAGTTGCATCTACAATCCTAAAAGTACTATTCACATGATCAAAGAGAAAACTTCTGAGAAGAAGAAAGAAAAACTAGTTTGGAAGGAAAATCTTTTCCCTTCGAAAGCTCCAAGGTGAAAAAGAAGACAAGTGAAAACTTGCCTTCGGAAGAAAATTGGTCTCGAAGAATGGAATGCTTCCGAAGTACTGAAGCCTACTGCAGTGAAAGCAAGATCTTCCGAAGATCCAGTCTTCAAAACTTCCGAAGTTGTTAAAACTTCCAAGATGTTGAAGGTCAACTCTAATCTTTCAAAGATGGTGTGGAAGATGAAGGAAGACAAAGTGACTGAAATTTCTTCATCAACAACAGCTAATGATCCTCAAAGCTTGAACATAGGATCACTTACTGTTACATTGTCTTCAAATCACTTTGATAAGCCCAAGACCAATGAGTCTTGGGTTTACAAATAGAACAGATGATGCCCGACATCTTCAAGACTATGAGGAAGCCAACTGTTGGCTTCTTAGGGGTAGAAACAGCCCTTGTCCTAAAAATGTTAGAGCTCATTGCTCAAGGTGATAACCTAGCATCACCAGCTAGTGTTGAACCCATACCTTCTACTTCCTAACCACCTATACAGCCACAATAACCTTCACCTACCAAGAAAATCCAAACGAACCCCTGCCCATGCTACTTGGTTTGTGTAGGCCCCTATATTACCACCATATAGGAGGAAGTGGACACTAGAGCTCCCACTTCTCCAGAGGAGCAAACCACTCCCATCTTACCAATGATCAGTGCTGAGGTTCCTCATGCTCAGCCTGATGAGCTCACAACCCCTACAGCCTTAAGCCTTCACTCAGAGTCTCAAAACTCTAGTGAACAACCTTCAGGGACAGTTACCATCCCCAGCCTCTTGATCTAAACCAACCCATCCTAAACCTTGAATTCTATGATGATGAAGACATGGGATTCAGTGAGTATCATGAGTCTCTCTTCTCCACCCCTGCTCAAGGAGAGATGATACTGTTGTTTCCCCATGTCTAGCCCACATCATCCACCTACTACTGAGGTGGATCTCCCTGAACTTGTTCAAGAGGTCCATATGGAAGAGGCTCTCACTTCAGCAAGTGACTACATCATTAAGACCTCAACCATGGCAACCCAGTCCATTAACACTTCACTTGAAGCTGTCATGGTGCAGGGGAAATCCAGCAGCCAAGAACAAGTGCTAGTGATGAGGAAGAAGACTTGGTCCTATTCTCTCATCCCCCCATGATTCTTTTGATAAAGATGAGGGGAGTCTGAAACTAAAGGTGCAAAAGCTAACAAAAACATGCACCTATTTAGTCTCAAAGATAAGTCACCTGGAATCTCAGGTGACTGTCTTACAAAAGAGGGTCAATGACCAGCAACTTGAGATCACCGATCTCAAGGGCAAGTTAGCTGAGAGACCACTCAGGAGAACTCAACCAGGTCCACAAGAACCTGTAGATGTGACAGACCCAATCCCAAGCTCACCTATGCAAGAAGGTGATGCTACCAAAAAGGGAGAGAAAGTCCAAACAATCATAGAACCTGGGAGTTCTTCACAGAGTATGGACTTTGAGGATTCACCACCCTCACTTGCAATGGTCCATACTCAGCAACCTCCTCAAGTCTACATGGATGTGGACTCACTCATATAAAGTTTGTTTGAGGAGGGTATTCCTAGAGCTATGCCTACCCCATCTCCTCACTCTGAGAATTCAATCATGGGATGGAGGTATGACACTGATAGAAGAGCTCTAGTCATCTCTAGATCTCAGGGTCAACAGGAAATTTTCAACTTTTTCAACCTGTGCTTCTATGAGAGCATCCATCTGATTGATCTTCCACTTGTCAACCCAAGTCAAAACAGACAAGCTGCAAGATTAGTAGATAGGATTCAAGAAAGGATGTTTGAAGAATACAAGCTAAGGTTAAGACTATATAGATAGAGGCTAGCAGGTAAGACTTTTAATCAACTGGATGTTGAGGTGGACCCTAAGATTAGCTTCGAAGGGGAAACCTTGAGACAGGAACTTCTTCAGCACCCATTACCCTTAGTGAGGCACCAGCTGGTGAAGGTGCTTCACAACCTCTCTCTGACCAGAGCTTGACTGCTGAATCAAGCAATGAAGGCCAATGCTCTCTTCACCCTGAGTCACCAAGGCCTGTGCGTGACAAGGGAAAAGGAAACTGACTTCTGAGGAGATTGAGGAGGAGGAAAGAGAGAGGAAAAGGAAGCTAACCAGAGAAAGTTCAAGAGGGTCTCTAGGCTTCATGGAAGTTGCCATCAGGGCTGCCCCCAGGCCAAATACTCAAGATGATGAGTTGAGGGCAGCCAGGATAAACTACTTGGGGACCAAAAACTACAATGTGAATGAACTACTCTCTCTCCCCTTAGATAAACTGAATGAACTGGCTGACAAGGAGTTATCCAAGGAGATAAAAGAGGCAGAGGATGCAGCATTGCTCCTTAAAAACATGGAAGAAAGGAGACAGAAAAGGCTCTACAAGCATGCTCCTACCCTCTCTCTAGTTCAAGAAAGTCCTGAGACAGAGGCTGTGGCAACTACACAACCTCAGGTAGACAAGGAAGCTGATAGACTGAACATGATCAACTACCTGAGTGCCACATGACTCTATCAGGCATCTGCATTTCTTCCCTTATCATATAAGTATGTTGAATTTGAGTATCTCAAGCAGCAGGAGCAACAAGTCATCAAGGAACAAAAGGCTGCTAAGAGAAAACTAAAGGAAGAAGCTGTAAAGTCAAGAGCCATCATCCAAAAGAGCAAAAGAAGTCTGCTGACAGACAAAGGATGATAAGCTTCTTGAAGCTGTATGGATTCTCTAGAAGGAGGCTTGGTCCAATGTCTCTATCCATTATGGATGAGCACATCAGGGTGATCAAGCAGAAGATTAAGAAGGGAGAGCTTGTTGACTTGCATTCTCCACCAAGTCCAGCTCAACCTGAAGTTGAGGTCAAGGTTAAACCCCCTGAGACAACACAACCTGGACCTAGAGCTGAATCTTAGCCAACTTCATCTTCTGACCCATAACAGGGTCCTCTTCACTCTCCTTCTGAACCTGTGAGAGAAGAGAACCCAACTGAGAGAGACACAGTAGAACAACCTAGTGCTAAAGACTAGTCCTCTTAGTTAAAGACTTCAAAAAGGAGGAAAAGGATGGCCATGAAGAGTGTTTCCAAGAAGAAGACAAAGGCATCCACCTCTACTTCTCAGGATGAGTCAGAGCATCTTGAGGTAGTGCAAGAAGAGGTTGCTCAACTAACTCTAACTCAAGTAGAGCCTCTTGCAACTAGAAGACCCATCTTGTCCTGGACTTTTGCTGCTAATCCAGACAGGTGGTATGTCATCAGAGATCAAGGAGGTCAAGATGTTTATTTCTAGCAAGACATGCTTGATCTTTCTCTACATGATCTCCATGACATGAGAAGATATTATGAGAGTCTGAGGGATCCTGACCAGATGATGAAGAAAGGTATGGTCTTAATCCTAATGAGGACTGTCAACATCTGAATAACTTCTCTGTTTTGGTAGCATCAGCCTAGGGGGAGTTTGTAAGGTTATCTTAGAAGGCTGATGCAACCAAGGAGCTTTCTGCATGCATGCATTGATGTTCAAGGTAGCAATTACTTGAGAAGTTTTACACTCATCACAGAAATTATTCTAAGTGTAAAATCTTCCGAAGCCAAAGACCAAATTTTCCGAAGCCAAAGATGAAGTCTTCAGAAGCTTTAAATACAAAGTCTTTCGAACCCAATGAAGTGAAGACTGATTTCTTCCGAAGACAGAGAGGACATGCTTTCTCTGATCTACTTTTCCATAAAGCTGACTTACTTTCCGCTACAACTCTGATGACTCACCAACTTATACAAGTTGGTGAAAAGGTCCATGATTTAGTAAATTGTAGATTATGGTCTTGAGTATGTAACTTCCTACTTTGTATCTTTTATCCTTTTTATAATATATTAGAATGTGAGCTATGACATGTCATAGTCACTAGTCAAAAGGCAATCTGCCTTTTGACTTTACATTGATCTTGTTGTCTAGATAATGTTTCTAGTTGGCCTTCAAAGTATGGCTGACTGTAGGATGTAGTATAAAGTATCTCAGGTCCTTGTATTTCTTTTTATGCTTTGTAACACTTGTAAAAGAACTTGAGAGCAATATTCTTGAAAACCATATTAGTCTGCTCTTGTTCTTAGTTCTGTCTCATTTACTTGTGTTCTTAGTATCATTTACATAAACCGGTTCCCCATTTGATCTGTTAAGTGTTCTAACACTTTTCTCATTGTGAGACTGATTGTATTGACGAACCCTTAACCGGTCCTACGGTGTGGTTCAACCAAAACATCAACTATATATTTATACTAACATAAGGGGGATATAATGGTAAAAAAACACAAAAATGGTCAAAAATGATTCCAACGGTCATACAACGGCTATATGGCCGTTGTCTAACATCTGCATTTTGAAAACCGGTTTGGAAACTGGATCGAATTGAAATCGGTTTGAGCGGGGGGGGGGGTGCCGATGTAGGAACCGACGAATAGGGTCGGGTTCGGACAGGTTTTGTTGTTGGATCGGGTCGGGTTGCAAACCGGTTTGAAAAACCAAATCGGTTTTTTTGCCCACCTCTAGTTACTATTGTATTAGGCTATACCACTTGTTTCACTTGACAAGCATGTAATTAAATCTAATTATATCAGATATGTACATAACATTTGTATCTTACATAAAGATTCAAAAAAATTATATACCGTTACATTTCCCGATCTTACAACTACTTTTTTTCACAATATAAGACTACGTTTCTCAAAATAGAGAATAAAAATGCAATCCCCACAAAAGGTTCCAAATAAGCAATGCATAAGCACAAATGAAATCATGCACGTGTTATGCGACATATTTTAATTCCGATTCTGCCCATTCCAACATATATCAATGTGTGAAATTTGTATTGTATACACACATGTGAACATGTGAAGAAATTCCCACTAGACAAACGAGATTATTATAAACTAATATGAATGATCATGACCATAAGTGGGGAACGTAGTTATATCCTGACCTTCTTTGGGATATGTATGATCCATTTTAATTAATTTCGAGGTCATTAATTGAAGAATTCAACATCACATTTCACATGTTTATTTTGAAACTACTTATTCGGACAAACACTAGGTGATATCTAACAAACATTTTCACCATATATAAATTGAGAACGAAGAATTTGAAAACCTATGGTCTCTCAAGTAAATATAATTGACATTTTTTTATGGCTAGAGCGTCGTAAAAATTTTTTAACCCATAACTATTGACAACCATGACAAAAATTCTTATCAGGAATCTTATTTTTATATTTTGATAGATAGTCTGGCTGTCACAAATTTAAAGTCATCAATGACCACTAGTAAGCTAATGACGAGATCTTACTTGAAATCTTTATCCTTAAGATTTATCGCTAATCCTTCTGTGATAATAGACCGTTGTAAAATTAACTTTAATTTTCCTAGACTTTCTCTTGTTCCCCAATTATTTGTTGGTATTTACCGATTGAACAATGATTGTCTTTTAACACTTTTATTTATTTATTATTTATTTATCCTTTTATGAGCTTTGGACGATCTGTCGAATTTTAATCACGGAAAATATGTCCTTACGTCAATTTTTCGTCACTGAGTCAATTTAAATTTACTTTTTTTGAATGGCAAATGTACGAACATGCTTCAGAGGATAGGTGTTATCTTAATCGGGCCCACCTATTCGTATCCCAACCAGAAACGCACCCCAACCCCATCAGGAGGAAACCCATTGCTGAGAAAAACAACTGGCTTAACTCTGAGCATTTGTTCAGAGTGAGACTTGAAACTCATGACCTCCCAATATTTACATGTTATGAGTAACTCACTTTAACCAGTTGGGCTAATGATTATTGGTGAAAGTCAATTTAATAGTGTTAAGTGTCACGCATCGCTCATATTTCAAGCCACAATGCTCGGGATTCCAGAATTTTCAAGCAACCTTCAAAGATTCAAGGCTTACTCCAAAATATCTCAAGAAATACCTAGATTTAACCATAGAAAAATCTATATGATTAGCCTAGAAATTTTCTTGTAAAATATCTTAAATATTAACATACAAATATCTAAGATATTTAGCACTAAAATAGTTCTAGATTAGGAATAATCTAGATCCTTAGAACAAGTATAAATAGGTGGTAATAGGATCATTCCAAACCACCACACAAGTGTTGTAATCAGCTTCCTTGTACACAAGTTCTTAAGCAATACAAGTGTTCTTTCTTTCAAGCTTTCTTGTGATCACTCTTGCACTCTCTAGAAGTCGTTGAATCGCTGCTAACTTGGTGATCTGGTCAAGATCAAGGCTGACTTAGTACGGTGACTAAGTGCCGCACGAGAGTTTGGGATTCACTCCGTGACAAGTGGTATCAGAGCACGTCTATTCACTGGGATGGCGACTGAATCGGAGAAGATGGGGGTCACAAGCGCTGCTGGAGGAGAAGAGAATCGTGGATGGGAAGGAACTTCCCATGGAAGCAAGAAGAGTCATGGGACGTCAAAAGATAAGACCCTAGAGAAACGAGTTACTGAATTGGAGTCAGCAATGACGAGTTTGGGAACCCAAGTCGATGCCCAGTTACAACAAATCAAAAGCTTGGAGACCGAGTTCACCGAACTTATAGAGGACCTTAGGGCTGCCATCGAAATGCTTCGTGGAGAAGTGAAGATCATGATAAACGATGTAGTCAAGGAGGCTACCAAGGTTGCTCTCAAACAGGTCCAAAAAGACATGGATGAGCTTTCAGCAGACACACACCGCAGCCTTATCGGTTTGGAAGCAAAGGTGAACGATTGCAGCAAAGCTGTGGTCACAGCAGGAGGCAACATCGTCAACTTCACACCAAGGATAGAAGTCCCTAAACGAACACCCTTCGTTGGCAAACACGAGGTAAGAGCTGTAGACAACTTTCTATGGGAAATGGAACGTTACTTCGATGGCGTGAACATCACCGATGATGCTACCAAGATCAAGGCAACCACGCTTTACTTGAAGGATACCGCGGAGTTATGGTGGCGAAAAAAACATGAAGAGATTAGAAGAGGTATGTGCACCCTCGACACTTGGGCTGATTTCATTAAGGAATTAAAGAAGCAATTCTATTCGGAAAACGCTGAAAATGAAGCAAGGAGTCAGTTACGTAAACTGAAACAAACCGGCACTATCAAGGACTACATTAAAGAGTTTACTACTCTTATCCTTGAGATTCCGGATATGTCTGATAAGGACTCCCTGTTCTACTTTCTCGATGGTCTACAACCATGGGCCAAGACAGAATTGGAACGACGTGGTGTTCAGGATCTCTCTTCGGCCATTGCTGTAGCCGAAGGACTAATTGACTACAACCGAAGGGATCCTAAACCCAAGGATCGAAGGAGTAACCACGAGAAAGGTGGGGGAGATAAATCAGCCCAAACAAAAGGCAATGCTGCACGTGAACCACCGCCCCATTGGAAGTCCCGAGAAAAGAAACCACTTGCGATAGATTACAAGTGTTTCATATATGATGGACCGCACAAAGCTCGGGACTGTCCAAAAAAATCGAGCCTGCATGCTATGATCGCGAGGGAGGAAGGTTGTCATGATGAAGGAGAAGGAGACGTTTGCATGGGGTCAATGCAAGTGCTAAGTGCAATCAAAGCAAGAGTAGAGGATCGAGCCAAGAGGCTGATTTATTAATTATTCCAAAAATCTAATTTTCACAGCCAAGAGGCAATAGTTAAGTAATTTGTTAATTGAATTAATCATTATTTTCTAAATCAAAGTACAATACACCGACCACTAATTCCACAAGGATCGACAACCCTACTTACCCTAACTAGTTTAAGGTGAATAGGAACACACATTTTAACATCTTATTTGATTGATACTTTGACATCGATCAAATACCGTAGGCTACGCTGGAAGCCTTTCTGCTGCACTTTGAAACTTCGTTTCTTGACCCCTCCAATGACTTGTTTTATCATGTAAACTTCCAAATTCCTTGTTTTTCCTACAAAATCACTTCCAACTCATAGTCAACCTATTCAACTCAATCACATGCATATAAACGAATAATCATACGTAATATTTGACATTTAAACACTTAAAATCTCATTCCAACGCACACACATCAAAGATATGTCCTTACGTCAATTTTTCGTCACTAAAAGTCAATTTAAATTTACTTTTTTTTGAACGGAAAATGTGCGACTATGCTTCGGAGGATATGTGTTATCTTAATCGAGCCCACCTATTCATATCCCAGCCGAAACTGCACCGCAACCCCTCAGGAGGAAACTCATTGCTGAGAAAAACAACTAGCTTAACTCTGAGCATTTGTTTAGAGTGAGACTTGAAACTCATGACCTCTTAATATTTACATATTATGAGTAACTCACCTTAACTAGTTGTGTTAAGAATTATTGGTGAAAGTCAATTTAATAGAGTTAAGGATGACTTAAAAGTATTTGAATTACAAACAACCAATGCTGATAGAAAAAGGGGGGGGGGGGGGGGGGGGGGTTGTTGGGGGTCAAGGAAACTAAGAAAGTAATATACTAATATCGAAACGATTGTTAAAACAGAGAAATGTGATATGTACTCATTGTGTGATTTATGTACTGCTTTTGTGATTGAGCGTTGCGTTATCTGGTCAATAATAATCATAATTTATATAAGTTAATATACTAATTACAAACTTGGTTATGTATAATGGGTTACACCATATGTTTAGATGTTTGTACTCATCGTTTGTTTTTTTTAATCTTTAACTTTTTTTAACCTAATACTTTTATATGTTTTGTAATTTAGTCTTAATATTTTTTTACATTCAACTTCAGTCCCCTATATCATTTTATATTTTAAAATTTCATCCCTTAGCATTTCAGTTTAAATTTTGCGATTCAACACACCGTAGCGTGCGTGTATGGTTCAACGTTTAACGTTTTTACGCTTATTTTTTCCTCGTGTCAGCAAATAGTAAGTCAATATTTAGTCAATAGTCAAAGCTCTAAATGTGTGTAAATATAGAAGCAATCAATTGCTCAAGAGTTTTCTTCTTCTTCCTCGTGAATTCTCTGGGCGTTAAGATTGCTCAACTATTGTTAATCGCATCAGTGATATCAAAGCCAAACTCAGAGTAGTACGTTTGAGAGAGCCAGATGTAACCAACGTGGTCCTGCAATGGAGACGTTGGCCCTTAATGAGATGAATGTTATGGACTGAAACTGTTGTAATGTATGATATTTACCCCACATCGGTTGTATGGGCAAGTGATGTGATGTTTATCCATTAGATTTATTTTTTGAGTTGAGCTATTTTGTTTGATAGTAACAAAATGATCTAGAGATATGATGACCATTTGTATTCAACTTCTCCTTACTTCGATGGATTATGAAGTACCAAATATATTAGTGCTTAATCTTTACTAAATCAAGTTATTACGTCTAATGATTAACACCAACTAATAGTTATGTATAATCAAGGTCCATTCCATGAACACAAGCTTTCGCTGTGAATAAATCTCCTAAGACTAGAGTGCCTAATATCTTCAAGGATTTTTCTTTGTAATTAGATTGTTTGTTGTCTAAGACGACTACTCATCACTTGCAACTAGCTTGAGCGATCACTCGTCACTGTTAGCCAATGTCGTTGGTTCTAGGACTTGAAGCAAACTTTAAAATCAAGGCATTTTTTTTTAAATTCATTAATCTGAACTCGAGGTTTTATGTCACCCCCTAGTTACCCATGTAATCAAAGCCGGATCAATTTTTATAGAGGCACAAAATGAAATGGAATTTTGAGGTGCTTTTTTTTAAATTTCATCGTAAAACCGTCCTACTATTTTAGGTGGTCAAGTGAATTAACCAAATATCAAATATATTACGTGGTTCCCTAATCGTCTAATCTAACAATCTTTTTAAGCATTTTGGTCCAAACTTAATTCCTCAAAGCATGATTCCCAAGTTATTGAACTTGCCATAGTAGAGATACTATAAACCAAAAGATGGGGCATTTAATAGTGAAATATGGGTTAACATCTCGTGGGTTGACCTATAAAAACCGATAAACAAACTAGGGTTAGTCCTTGGTTTTCGTTTTCCCTTTATTCTAAAAATAAGTTTTTTGCATGCTAACCCAAGAAAATCAATGCATCAGTCTGTCTCAAACTATGACGAACCCAAAACATGCAAAATCAACCTAGTCCTTGGTTTTTGTTTACCTTAGCCCTCACCATGAGTGAAGCTTTGTATGGGCCGGTAGCCACTAATCCCCTCCTCAAATCTTTTTGTCTAAAACATTCTAAAAAATAAATTTGCATCTCAAAATGACAGGTTATGCCACTTTGCTAACTCAACCTGCTTATAACATAACTTACAAAATTCCTCATTTAACATGAAAATAAAAATTCACCATCATTGACCATGACCAGTCAAACACAAGCTTTACGGCAGTATGAACATACAGAAAGAAGAATATATACATACATACAAATTACAATCAAAAGCGCGTGGGAAGCACTGCCACTCTGTTTTGTCCCCCCACCGTACACTCTTCAACATTCAAATACATATCCCGCCACCCCTTTTCTCTGTTTTCTTTACTTTTACAAATCATCCCCACCTTTTATCTTCTTTTCAATTCACACCTTATAATTTTCAAATCTTCAACTCATGATCATCAACCCACCATGAAATTCCTTCATTCCCCTTCTTCTGCCACCGATATCCGTCCCAATTACACCGCCACTGGCTGCTTCCCCGCGGTCCTACGCCGCCTGCTCCGCCTCCACACCCTCCCTGCATTCCCTTTAGATAATAATCACATCAAAGATTCATGTGGGAGTGATCAATTGGATGAGGTTTGTTGTGGTGATAAGCTCAAGGGTAGTCCTGGGATTGTGGGGAAGCTTATGGGGTTGGATTCTATGCCCGCGGAGAATTCGATTGAGAAATGGAGAGTGATGAAGTTGAAGAGAAAGGGGAATTGTGTTCTTGAAGCGCCCAGTTTTGTGGAGCTTGAAAATGAGAAGTTTATTGTTCTTAGCTTTGAAGGAGGTGGTAAAGATAAGGAATTGAAGCTGCATTGTTCGAGAACTCGAAAGGGTTTGAGTGAATCGAAGGAGAAAGCAAGGATCAGATCAAATCAAGAAACACTTGTCCGTCAAAGTTTGGAGAAGGATGATGAGGTTATGGGTTCATGTAAGTTGTCAAATTTGGGTCAGAATTGCAAGAAATTGTGCGATAGTGAGTGTTCTAAAAGAGGAATGTCAAGAAAGAAGAAGGTTGAGAAAGCTGAAACAGAGTCTGATTCTGAAAATTCAAGTCCTGTTTCTGTTCTTGAATTCTCAGATCATCAAGAAGCTACATGCTCAGGTTTGGTTACTAAAAATGTTATGTTTTTAATTGTATGATTCACAATTCACAGTCTTGTTGATGTTTGATGATATGGGTATGAATTATTTGCAGGAAAAGATGACTTAAAGTTGAAACATTCAAATTACAGGAGGAAATTGAGAGGGGATCTTGACAAGAATGCACCATCTCCATCAGCTCCATCATCATCATCATTTCCAAAAAGTGTCTGCAATTCGATAAATGATGGTGAAGATTCATGCAGAAATGGTAAAGAATATGTTGGATTAGGGAAGAAGAACTTTGAGATAGGGGAATCTGATGAAATGTGGGAAGAAATTTGCAGAATGGCAGAAAGAGAAGTGATGGATTCAAGTAGGGTGCGGATGGAAAGATGGAAAGGTGAAGATTTTGAGGAGATTGTTGTGTGTTTTGAATCACACATTCTTGACCAATTGATACTTGAATTATTCACCATAACATGAAAACACTTTTGATTTGTAATACTATGTTTATATTGTTTTGTTTTATGGATACATGTTAAACCACATCTAAAAGTGAGTAAACTTCTAACAAGAGTTGTTGTTAACTGTTTTAGATTTCAGCACCAAGAATTTAGATTTGCTGCATATGGCATGAAGTGAACAAATCTCGTGTTATGTTCTTCTGTTCTTTCACATTGACAAAGTTGTTTTCAAGAAATAAGTAATATTAGCCATCTATAATCGAGGAGAATAACGAGCTACTTGCATGTAAAGGTACTTTAGTTTGAATTCTGAATCAAAAGATTTGATTCAATGAATTACCTTAGAAAATCATGTGCTAAGTCAATGCCACCGCAACATCATCATTTTGACTGGTTATCCGTCAAAACAGGAATTTTTGAAAAATGGTTACCTTAGATCAGTATTGTTGAAATTTTGATGGTTTTTTCAGGCCTAAAAAAGGCTGGTTACCTAAAACAGATTTTGGACTACTGTTGGTTTTGTTTTCATACAATTAGCCCTCAAAACAGTTAACTCATACCTTCCATGAAAACATTTATATCAGTGTTGGTAGAATTGGGCCAGAGATCCAGTTCATTACCTCTTTCACCTTTCTGTAGGGCCCTTATGATAGGCCCAACACTACTGTTACTTGTATAGTGTGAACTGCTAACTAGTTGAGTAGTGTGGCTTAATATACTCACAGTCACACACATGCATACTTACATATAGAGAGTAGCATTCAATTAAGAACCAAAAATATGTTGAGAATCGTGAAACTGTTTTTACACTCATACATACAGCTTAACTTTTGGTACTTAAACAAATAAAGAAAAGAGAGATATCAACTACATCACTTCATACTCATTCATTTTCTCCCATACTCTCTCGTTCTATGCATAAGTGCATACGTGTGATGTTTTTAATGCACATGTGTGTTAAAAATGATTGACAGTTGTTAACTAACTACATAAACACAATTGAAGCATAATGTAAAAGTATTAAAGCGGTCCATTTGATTTTACATATTTATAATTCTTAATTGAACGTGTCCCTATATATGAGAAAGCAAAGACTTCATGGCATCAAGAACCATGTTAATAAAAAAATAAGAAACAAAAAAGAATCAATCACCAAATCAAATCAAATCAAATCAAACTAGGCTCATTCACTAAAATTGAGCTCTAACACTATAAACAGAATATAATATTAAAAAGCTATTAGAAGAATATTACACTTAAAGGATGATTGAGATCACTAAGAGAGAGTGCAAGAGATCCAGGCCTGCCTTTGTGTTGCTGGAAATTGTGATGCTTTGCTTTTTCAAACATGTCACTGGCATCTTCATCACATTGTTTCTCATGAAATCATGAAGATTGTGAACCTTAATTTTTCCAATTTCAAGCACTTGTTTAATATCCACTGAAATTGAATCCTTTTGGCCTGAAATGTCTATAGAAACAACCAAATACTTCGAAAAATTGCATTATCTACACAATATATATGTCAAACGCAAAATATATAAACCAGCGTTTTCATTGAGTTTTTTAAACAAATGGGAACAGAACTTTAAATATTCTAAGATCATTAATATTGGTCATTTTCAAAGTTGGAATCGATCCTACCAGCTAATATTTCAGATTCTGTTCTTTGGCTTCTTTCTGTCTCTAGAATATTTTCTGCATACAGTAAACACCATATAACACTTGAGAAGTGTTAACAAAATAGAATAGGAAAGAATAAAAAAAGATGCAAATATGTAGGTATGGACCATACAACATTTCTACCTCCTTTTTATTACTACTTTGCACTTTCTGCTTATAGAATTTCAACCACTGAAAACACATAAATGAATGAATTTCTCTTTTATAAATGTATATACAGATGTTTTATTTCAAACTGAAAAGATTACAATTCTTTCCAAATGATTATAACTATAGACAACAAGAACATGCCGGCTAATCACAACTCTATAAAAATAATGAGCTAGTCTAAGTGCATATAAACTAGAATATGAGATTAATAACGCGTATTTTAGATGAACTCAAACCGCATGAGTAACCTTGCTGATGTGTATTGTTCGCCTTTGCGGGTACATAGTGGGACTGCACGTATTCCTGGCCTCAACTCTGAAACAGGCAGACAGATTTGGCCAGCAAAATCGTGTTTTTCAGACATGTTGTAACTATGTACTTCAACTCTAAGTAAAGCTAATTCAGGAACTGCTAATGGAAATGTAAATTCTTCATTCCAAACAGGTGTCCAGTTGTCCTCCTTAATCTTGGTCTTTTTCATAACTTTATCAACAGATGCTCCAGCTATACCAACCTGTTTTAGAGATATAAAAATTAACTAAAGTACAACCTTTTATAAAGTGTACTTTGAGACTACTTCTAAAAACATGTGCTTTTTGTTAGGAGAAAATTTGTGGCCGTTGTATTATGAAAATGATGTTTATTCTTTTTATTGTTCATTTTGGTTTCTGTTGATGTCATAAATGTTGAAAAGGAATTTAATTTATAAGATCAAATTTGATGAAGTTTATGCCCATCATACATATTTTAAATACATGTAACTACAGAAGAACATTACCAAATAGATCTTTCTGGATCTCAATTAGTTAATTGTGATCAATTATGGAAAAAAGATACCATGAGAGTGTGTGTGTGTACATATGCGCACACACATGTATATAACAGGGACGTAAAAGGATGACATGTTTTTTTAACTTAAGTAGAATTTAATCTAAAGGCAACATTTAGTTTATACCACAAAATCAGAAAACATATCATACATATAGTTCATCTATGTCAGAAATAAATTTTACATTCTTTTGAAACATCAAAGAATTTTTTTTTAAAGTTCAATTGAAAATCAATACATATAGAAATACATAAAGTAACACTACTTGACTTTATGAACTTTATGCAATATACTAATCCACAGGTTTATGTACTTTACTTTTACAAGAAGTAGTTTTACTTTATGTATTCTCTATTAACTTTAAGTTTTCATAAAATAATTGAACTTTTTTGGGATAGATATACTACATTGTGTGATCTATTTATTTATCATTACATTTATTTTCAAACATTTATGTTCTTTGTACCAAAGAGAGTAAAGATAATTACCCTAGTGAAGAAATCTGGAGGGGAGTATTTATCAAAGTGAGTTTTCTTGAAATCCAAATGCCATCCATCTCCCATATAAATTTTAACCTTTAATGATGTCTTGGGTTGAAGCTTTGCTTTGGGATTAAACACCTCATTCATCGGCCCACGTCTCATCAAAAAATCTGGTTTTTTCACATAACCACAACCTCCATTAGCTCTGAACATTCCATGCATTAACCAGAGTGATCTACCATATCCCTGCATTAGGCATGAAAATGTAGACATCAGTTGCAGTTATAACAATATGGTCCCTAAAATTCTGTTGTGTAAGACTTCGTAAAAGTAGAAACTGATGCTGACCTGCATATTGAATGCAACCATCTGAGCTCCATGTAGCCAACCGATCAGTGGCTTGTAATTAGAGGAGGTAATACGAGTTCCTTTAGGATAAATCCTAAGAATATTCTTCTGTGTAAACCTGCAAACAAATATTCACAATACATATAAGTAGAGACATTTACAACTAATGATATGAAATCAAAGTTCAAACTCCTATTACTAGCACAAGATAACATGTTGAATAACATTTTAAAACACGTTCAGCTTGATTTGGGGCACTTTTATCATGGGTCGTAATTCATATACTACAGGTGCAAACAATTTTTTTCCCATACTTGAAAAAAATAATGTAAGTTATAAAATGTTTGTAATTATTAGTTTATTACCACTAAAACAATATTGTCCCATTTATTACCTATATCTTTGAACAAAAACAAGTTTGGAACTTGGAAATTTGTATTCAAAAATAGACTTTGGATGACTTTGACCCATTAGACTTGGACTTTTTTCATGTGACCCAGTATGACAAGAACTGAAATGGACCCGTTCATAAATAAACAGGTTGAAATTGACACCTCTAATTATCAAACTAAAACTCATTTATACCTTACTACATCCTGACCATGATTTTCTGCAGCCTTTTCAAGTGCTTGTTCCGACAAACTTAAGCGCCTGACTTTATCCTTTTCAACTTTAAGCGCATCCTTTAATCCATTTTTTGGCTTTCCAGCATGAATTGCAATCAGCTGCTTGTAAACAGGAGATGAAGGTGATTTCTTTCCCTTCAACAGATCTGCAGTCTCAACATCATGATCACTCTTATCACTTCCTGACTGCACCATACATCACACAAATTCAGTTAGAGGTTGTTTGTTTTCTAAGAAATAAACTAATATGAATGTCTGAATGTGTGTCATTATGCACCAAACCTTAAAACTTCTGTCATCACTCCAAGCATCATCATCAACATCAGAAACTTGGCTCTTTAGTGAGCTACTACGCCTGCTAACATCTGCGGTTTCAAGGTACTCTTTTGGAGGTTTTGTTGAAATCAGAATCCGATATTTCAAGTTTTCAGGTGTTAATTCTTCTAAGTTTTCTGATTCAGGGGAAAATAGCAGCGACCCAAACGTTTCAGTGACCATCTACAAGAACAATTAATAAGAACATGAACAACATAGTAATATGATTGATGATCAAATTTCACAGATACAAAAGTACTCACCTGTGCTACTTTTTCTTGAAGATAGGGTGTAAGGTGGTCTTCCAGTGTTATAATGACCGGATAAGGTGAAGCGACAAACGCATACTCTTTGATTGCTTTCAAGCAGTCAATGAGTTTTACTGGGCTTGTCAAAGTCCTGCATCAATAAACAAACAGGTTAGATTAATCTGCCCCAAAAGACTAGCAAGACATGTAACAAAACATGCTGCAAAAATGGATGTTGATAATCACTTGTTTGAATGTTTGACAAAATTGGATTATTTCAAGAAATTAATAGCCAACATGACCAAAAATTGTCTCAAATCAAGTTAAACATGTCAGTTATGTTACAGCTTCCATGACACTCGCGAGCCAAAAGACCATTTCATATTTTACTCACCCTCAAAACAATCAGATATTACGCGTATGGAATTGAACTAAGTTGAGTACCTTCCATGAAGAACATGCACATTATTTTTCGATAAGTTTGGCCACAGATCAAGCTCTATGACTCTCACACCTAGCTTAAGCGCTTTGATGATCGGAACTTCGCTGCAATTGCTACTTAACTGATTCCCAGTCAGGTACGAATTGTGGCCCGTGTATATGAAATAATGAGACAGAGGAGCACTCATATCCTGATGAACCTAAAATCACAAATCCACAACCCTTGTTCTCAACAATCATCCTTTCCTAGGTCAAAACCACTAATTAACATTCACAATTAACCCTAAATCCACGATACCTGAGATTTAATTGGGGGATTAAGCTCAGTGCTGAATAGAAAATGGTGAAAATCTTCCAACGATAGAGATCTCCTGTTAATCAACTTCGCAAGATGATGATGTCGTTTGTGAAGTATTCGCTCCACTATACTCTCAGCATCGGCGATCGAAACGTTGTATCCATCGCTGTCGTGTAGAAACCGCCGGAGCTGATCCACCGTCATGTGGTTCCCGTCGCCGGAGTACTTGATGAAGGCTTCTTTAACGTCCGACGGTGGTTCAGCCTCCGTTACTTTGAACTTTCTAGTGAAGCAATAGCAGACCCTATAACTCCCCATTACCATATTCCTCTCTGTGTGTGTGAGAGATTCTGTTGAAGTTTTGTTGATGATCAATCGATGAGGGTGATGTGAAATTGGGGAATTGGGGAATTGTGATGGTGGGTATATATAGAGAATTGATGGAGCATAGGGGACTGTTGGTGGATTCGTAGATGAGAGAGAGTGTGTATGTGTGTGTGTGTGTGTGTGTGTGAAATGTTGATGATGATTCTGTTTAAATCGGAAACGTTAATTGTGTTGGAGGAACACATAAACCCAGTGACTCAGAATGAGTCAAATCGAACGGTTGAAGTATTCGCTTCCCGCCTTTTTTAATTATTATTATCCGTCCAAACATATTTACTCTCCTCTCTCCCTGAAAAGATATATAAAAATGGCTTCTGGTTTTGATTTAGCTTTGTTATCTTACTCTGTCTGATCTACACGATAACTAATTAACAGCAATATGTTATGAGAGGTGCTCAAACTTCTTAAAGAAAACTTCACCATTTAATTTTAAACGGCTTTGTTATTAGACTCAACTCTCACCCAGTTTTGTTTAAAAGTTGATTAGTTGGTTATTAGGGAAAAATATATTTGTTAGTTTTTAAGAAGGAATTAGGTTTTAATAATCTAAACTATGACTCATTAGCCGATAATAATCCATAATAGTTGTTTGGCTAAGAGCATTCACATCCCACCATTTATATATCTGTGAGTATGTTTTTTATATTATAGAAAATGATTTTAAATTGTTATGAGTGAAGAATAGAGAACATGTTACTGTTCATCTCTATATTTGATAAAATGCTGTTCATCTCTATTAATTTTTAATATTTTTTGAAAATGGTTGTGAGTAAAGGAGAAAAAAAATGTAATGATAAATGTATTAAAAGGTATTATTTAATTAAAAAGTAGAGAGAAAAAGTAGTAATTTTAGTGTAATTATATAGATGAAGATGAAGAGTGAAATGTGAATACTTTAATAATAATCCCAACTTTTATTTTTGTTACTAAAGAAAACCCAACACCATAAACATCATTAAATTACTTGATTTTCACTCTATTTTCACCTATTTTATTTTACATTTCGAAATTTCACTCGCACTAATCATAGTAAGTAAAATCGATTGTAATTAAATGTAAATCAATTAATGAATATGTTATTAGCATTGTCCTTCAAAACGAAAATAATTATGATTATCAATGGTCATACTGCTAATATAAATTACTATTGACAAATAGATTATATTTTGAAATATTAATCTTCAATTTACCACTTTTACAAGAATATATATGGTTGTTACGTATAAAAACAAAAAATTACCTATATTTCTTAACAAGCAAAAGTATCTTGACCCTTTCTAAGTGCAAAATTTTTTATGTTATTTTATTATTGTGATATTTTTCGTAAATTGTAAAAGCAAGTGACGTGAAACCGTTAAAAAGCTTAAGCACAATCTAATAATCTTTTTTATTTTTAACAAGAATAAATGTGAAGAAAAGATCACTAATTATTTTTTAATTAGTTATGATGCAACTCTTTGAACCCAATCTTAACCTATCAGGATAAAAGGATTTTTGACATGATTTAATGAAGCCTTTTAATATTTGTTATAAGTTATTACACAGTTCATAATTCGTGGTATCTGGTATTTCTTATCATAAGGTATGCCTATGATTTATTGGAATGACATAGCAAAAGTATAACACTAGTTTAGGATTACTTTTGGGGTGCTTGAGATTGATTATTAAATTTCTTATAGATTTTCTTATACAACATGAAAATTGATAACTTTTTTATTTATTAATTTATCTTAAAACAAGAATTTAATCTAAATCATGTTTTTATATTTACTCGATTGCATTTTAAATTCACAAATAGTTTTAATGAGTGGCTATAACAATCATAACGTGTATACAAGGTCAATTTATTCGTTTTATACGTATTGTTCGTCATTTAAGAAAACAAAATCCAGAATACAAAAAATTATGAAGAAGCCAGCATCATTAGAATCTAACCAAAATGATTTCACCATGTTCAAAAACAAGAAAATCCTTTTTGGAAAAGAACTCGAATTCTAAATTCAAAATCAATAATATAACTAATAAAAATTATAAAAAACCATTAGCAGTTTTGTATCCCAATGCTTATATTCTAGTTTTAGCAAAGCAATAATAATATAAAAATAGTACATTGGACCAGACCGGAGTCTTGTTTTCATCCCGCCTCCAAGTCGATGATTTGGTGATGATTAAGAAAGATCGACAACAACTACCAAACCCATCATTTACTCCAGTCTCCGCCCATCATCACTTACTGCTCAAAACCATTTGCCCTGCACACCATTGACCATATCCATCCAATGTAATTATAACCCGATCACCGGTTATCAGTCCACGGGTAGAAATAGAAACCGAATGACATTATAAATTTATCAGATAATTATGCTATAATTACTAGCGTTTACCCAACACAATGCCATAGAAAATGTTTATTACATAAAAACGTTTGCGCTATTCCACAGGGAAAACAAAAAGACAAAAAGTTCATTCGGACCATAAAAAGTTTAATTACACGCTAGACAGTAATTCATAACCAAATGATAGAAAAACGATATATCTTCTTCTTCTCTCTCTCTCTCTCTCTCTCTCTCTCTCTCTCTCTTTTTTAACTACGAGTTAGTGATTAGTAGTTAGTAAGACTAAGTTGGTATTTATTTGGTAATATTAAGGATAGAACCCATGACTTCCAAAAAAGACAAAACCTCCCACCTAATTTATCCTCAAATTCATCATTTCAAAACCTAGTTTGTACTATTATTTAAAAAATTAAATTTAACATTTTTAAAATATTATAAGCAATTAATATATTAGAAACTATTTAGTTGAATTATAGTAGAACTAAAATATAGGAAGGTTAATCAAATAATAACATATTGTTAATCAAATAATAACATATTGCAACATGGTCTTCGAATGTCATCATGCTCAGATCCTGAGCTTGCTCTATCGTAGCCACAATAGTAACGAACCTCGGTACCAATCTTGCAATACAACCGCCCATAACCCTTTTGCGTCAAGAATGACATCCATCAGATTCACCAACATATACCATAGTTGGTCTTCTTGAGCTTTGGACATGTTGAAGAAATCGACGTTAGTTCTCCTTATTGTTCTACGATATGTGTTGTTGAGGAACACCACCCCTTCCTTATTCTTCGACCATGCTTGCTTATATGAATGGGTAAGGTACAAAACATAAACTTACAAAAATATGGTGTCAAATTTAAAAATAAAAAAAAAATACGGTTGCAACCAAGTTGATATTTAATATTAGTGCTAATTATCCAATCAACCTTATTGTGTTGACCTTATCCGTCAATTTAACCACTGAATTGGGTTAGATTATTATCACTGATAATCTAAGTCCCATATCTGATTGTAATATTGTATCATATATTCATGTTAGCCACCGTTACTCCTTACCCATTTGGTTCATGGGTATATCCTTTTACAACCTATTACGAGATATTTAATCGTATACTCATTATAATAACGGACTTAAAAGTATCCAATACCCAACCACACTTCTAACAAATCTATAAGATATATAAGGAATACTTCATCCCCATATAATATACTTATATATGTATATATTTATATACACACAAGAGACAAAATGCATAGGAGTAAATAGGTTACAAACATCACCAAATATCATAACTATATCACGCCATGAAAATTTCTAAACATAATCACACAACCGGTAGCATATTAGAATACTCGTCCCAAATGCTTCAAATTTTCAAGATTATCCATCAATGTAGATTCTTTTACCTCTAAAAATTTCCAATTTAATCTGATATCACTTCAACATAAAAAATTGAGCCTGGTTTTTTTTATAATAAATTGTCCAATCTTACTTTAGCTAATCCCTTTTATACTCCGATCCACAAAAAAATTATCCTAAAAAGTATCACAGTTTATAATGATGATACTTGAAAAAAGCCCCGTGCTCTTACTTCACCTTGGACCCCAAAACTATTAAGCCACCCTACTTCAAGGTGGATTAAACGAATCAAAATTATATTTAGCACCTTAATTGTATGTAAAACAGATTTTCAATTTGGATAAAATTTTCAATATGAATATGAATGGATTAATATAACTTTTAATTAAGACATCGTATAAATGGAGTATGATCAATATGGATTCGAGCATAAGTTTATATAGAAAACTAAAAAAAAGGTTAGGAAGGCATAATAAACCGTACTTTACTGTACCAGTGCTTTGAACGCATTTTCTACCAGTTCATTATTCCCTTATTTTAATTGATTAACATATGCTTTTATTTTCACAAATTTATTTCATCATGTTTTTCAGCAATTATTATTATAAAATATGCCGGATCCGATCAGATCAGATGCCCTTGATTTGCTTTTCAGGATAAAATTATAAAAATACAACCAAAGCAGAAACGTAAAGAACCCAAGTGGATGAACCGATGAAGCTTCATATGAATACTATGACACATGATTTCCTTCAATTTATACTCTTTTTTTCTCTTTCTATTTGTTGTGTTTATATTTAGTTTCACGACATACATATTTTATAAAATTCCTATAAGGGAACATTTCGATGATAAAAATGTATACTTTTCAACCAAATGTCTGTAGGTTCAAATCCTGTAGAGTGCAGATGTTATAATTTTAAGAGTATAGTAAGCACAAATTAGAGGTTTTTGTTCATCAATTAACAAAGCTACGTAGCTTTGATGTTGATTAAATCGAAATGACGTAGTTTTATAGTGTTTAGCATGTAAACTTTGATGAGTAACAACCTTATATTTTATAAAAATAACTTCAGTTATTATAACTTGTGGTAATAAAAAAAGGGTGGATATTAAAACAACTGATAAGGTTATTAGTTTGTTGCCTTGATGTTATGGGTTCAAGTTCTAAGAAACAATTTTTTGCATAAAGTGTACGATGAAATAAGTTAAGCATTGAACACGTCATTTTAGTAGTAACAATAAAGCTAATATGCATACAAATAATAGTAACATTATAGTGATAGAGAGTAAAAAAAATCAGATACGAAGAAAATGAAAGAATAATGTTCCTAGTTAATCCTTTGAAGCTGGGTGCAAGAACAAGCAATCAAAAGAATAATGTTCCTAGTTAATCCTTTGAAGCTGGGTGCAAGAACAAGCAATCAAAAGGATATGTAGTTCATGAGGTAAATTGTGTTTGGCAATAGTCAAGCGCTAAAGAGGGGGCAGTATGTAGAAGGCAGCCAACAACCTTTGCTGATGGTTTGAAGACTACCAGCGTGAGAATCGATAATGGCTTTTGGTGTTGTCGTAGAGATGTTCATCAAATCGGTTTTCAAGTTATTTAAATGTTGATTATATAGTTTTTGACTTTTTTGATAGTGAATTCGATTGAACTCGAACTAGAATTCTGAAAAAAAAATATTTGTAATTTCTGAATCAACTGAGATTGTTTGAATAAAAAGAATTATGATAAACAATGAAAATTTAAGAAAAATAGTATGTGTTAATCCCACAATTATTAACTTATCTAGGGAAAAGAAAACGTGTAGGAATTAAACAATCCATTTATATTTTATACATGTACCTAATCTAGCATACGTAACAAACATCAGGTTAAAAAGTAACAATCCAACTTTGTTCACTGAATTGACTAATCGTGTTTAAACATTTGCACCAATGTTACTGACATGCATGTGGTTTTTATTTATCGTGGTGTGCTTGATTCTCGAGTCAATCTGATAGCGATTTATAGTATGGTGTACCTTACATAGGTCGTGCTTTGGTAAATCAAAGGATCAAGAACACCAATGTCTATATAGCCAATTAAACAGCGTCGTCATAAATCAAGTCTTGGTATTAAGAAATCAAACCTGAAGTGGTTGCTTCTTTCTCATCTTTATTACTCATTAAGCTCTCTCATGTTTTCTATGTTTTTAGCTCTTTAGTATTACTACAATTAGTTAATTCAATTCAAACATTAATTAAGCTCATTGCATTCACCTTTATAATCATAACAAAGGTGTTATGTACTTATGTTAACCACGTATTTTTCATGAATATGATACTAGTTGATTCGTATCATAAAAGTTTTGTGAAGGTTAATATACAAGTTGTCATAAGATGAGGGACTTAATGTGACTACTTTGTATTCTATATGGGTTAGTCTGATTATAGCTTGTTAATTGGTTGTTAACCGTAGGATTAGTTAGAAGTTAGTTTTTTTATCAATAAGGGGGGGGGGGGGTGTTAGTTCAATTGAGAAGGTCTTCTTCTTTGTTTTCTGTAATCGTAGTATTGAATCAATCGAATACAAGTTTGAATCGTTCTTTGTCTTTGGTGTTGATTACCTATTACAACAATTGGTATCAGAGCCAGGTTAGGGCTCAATTGGTGAAGATGAAGGAAAGTAGATTCGATTGGAAGAAGAAGAAGTGATCATGGTGTCTGCAACTAAGTTTGAACTGGAGAAATTCGATGGAAGAAATGATTTGGACTGTGGAAGCTGAAGATGCGAGCCCTACTGGTCCATCAAGGGGTGGTCGACGCACTCGCCGGGGAAGACAAGTTGCCGGAGACGTTAACAGACGAGGAGAAAAAGGATATACTCCAGAAGGCACACGATGCCATCATCCTGAGTCTGGTAGATCTTGTTCTCCAGGAGGCTTTTAAAGAGACCACGGCAGCCGGAGTATGGTTCAAGTTGGAGAGCCTTTACATGATGAAATCCCTTTCAAATTGTCTCTACCTTAAGAAGAGATTGTATACTTTCCATATGGGTTCAGGTAAGACCCTCGACGATCACACTGATGAATTCAATAAGTTGATTCTAGACTTAGAGAACATCGATGTCACTATTGATGATGAAGATCAAGCGATCTTGTTCTTGACATCACTCCCACAAAGTTTTGAACACTTTGCAGATACACTTATGTATGGGAGTAATACTTTAACCATGAAAGAAGTACTAGCTGCACTAAATTCCAAGGAATTAAAGAAAAGAACCGATGTACAAGATGAGACGGGTGATGGTTTATTTGTGAGGGGCAGACCTGAACAAAGAAGATTCAGAGGAAAGAATGGTTCAAGGTCGAGGTCTAAGTTCAAGAGGAGATGTTACTTGTGTCAATCTAACAAGCATCTGAAGAAAGACCGTCCAGAAAGAAAGAAGAAAAGGAATGAGACTCAGTTTAAGGGTGTACAGGGTAACAACTCCCCAGAAGGTTCCCTAGATGGGTATGACAGCTCAGATGTGTTAATGGTGACTAGCGGGTCAAAAGATGGCAGATGGATTCTTGATTCCGGGTGCTCGTACCACATGACTCCATACAAAGAATACTTTAGAAGTCTGGAAGAGCAAAAGATGGGCACAATTTAATTGGGGTATGGCAGGCCTTGTCATATTATAGGACAAGGCTCAGTTGTCCTAAAATTAAATAATGAGACTGAGGTGGAGTTGGCCAATGTCAGGTTTATACCAGACCTGTCTAGAAACCTGATATCTCTTGGAACCTTTGAAAGGGATGGGTACAGTGTTACTTTACGAAATGGGAAAGCCAAGGTAGTGAAAGGATCCATAGTGGTACTCTCAGGGATGAGAGGTGATAACAACATCTACCTGTTGGATGGGAAAGTGAAGGAAGAAGTCAACAGTGTAACATGTACAAAGCAAATGCATGAAGCAGCACTCTGGCACAACAGACTTGGTTACATTAGTGATCAAGGACTAATGGAGTTGCAGACACAACAAGTTCTTGTTTCGTTTAAAGGACATGGTGTTGGTTTTTGTGAATATTGTATACTAGGTAAAGCTCACAGAGTGAAGTTTGCCAGAAGCACTCAAAAGTCATTAGGAGTGCTTGACTATGTTCACTCCGACCTATGGGGGCCATCAAGAACTCAGTCAAAGAGGGGTGCTAGGTACTCTTGTCCATCATCGATGACTTCTCAAGAAGAGTTTAGGTGGTTGTTTTAAAGCACAAACATGAGGCATTTGAGAAATTCAAATAATGGAAGGTAATGGTTGAAATTCAGACTGAAAAAAAGGTCAAGAAGCTTAGAACTGATAATGGCCTTGAGTTCTGTAACAAGGAGTTCGATCATTATTGTAGGCAACATGGTATAGCCAGACATCGTATTGTACCAGGGACACCACAACAGAATGGCCTTGTAGAAAGAATGAATAGGACCTTGCTGAATAAGGAAAGATGTATGTTACTAGGTTTAGGGTTACCCAAGGAGTTTTGGGCTGAAGTTATGGTGACTGCCTCTTACCTAATAAACAGATCACCATCCATTGCCCTGGAAATGAGAACACCTACGGAAGCATGGACTGGGAAAAAGCAAGCATATGATGAGTTAAAGGTGTTTGGATCACTAGCATTTGCTCATTCCAAGCAGGATAAGCTTGATGCTAGAGCTTACAAGTGTGTGTTTATTGGGTATCCTAAGGGTGTCAAGGGATACAAGCTATAGAGAATGAATGGGGGCATTCCAAAAGTTATCATTAGCAGAGATGTAGTCTTTAAAGAGGATGTCTTTTATAAGGACATTATAAAGGGCAGTTGTGAGCCTAAAGAAGGTGTGCCTAGAGGTGATGATGGAATTCAGCTTGAGGAGGAGCTGGATACCCAGGTTGTGAGTAGTGAAAGGCCTTGTCAAATGACTACAAAAACTAGTCAGCATTATACTCAACCTAGTATTGCTTCAGATAGGCCTCGAAGGAAGATTATACTCCCTGCTAGATACAGATCAAGTGATGAGTTATCAGCCTTTGTTTTCATGGCTGCTGAGTTGGAGAGCACTAGTGAACCCTTATCTTTTGATCAAGCTATGTTGTCAAATGATAGAGATAAGTGGTTGAGTGCTATGAATGAAGAAATCCAATCCCTGCTCAAGAATGAAACATGAAAACTAGTAGATAAACTTGAAAAGCACAAGATTATGTATTGTAAGTGGTTATTCAAGTTGAAAGAAGGGATCCTTGGTGTTGAGGTGCCCCGTGCCCCGGTATAAAGCCAGGTTGGTGGCTAAAGGGTTCACCCAAAGGGCTGGTATAGATTATAATGAAATCTTCTAACCTGTAGTTAAGCATTCCTCTATAAGGACAATTCTTTCAATGACAGCTTCTTATAATATGGAGCTTGAACAGTTAGATGTAAAAAATGCATTTTTACATGGGAACTTAGATGAAAGAATTTATATGAGTCAACCACAAGGTTTTGAAGTGAAGGGGAAAGAGGACAAAGTGTGTCTACTTCAAAGATCATTGTATGGGTTAAAACAGTCCCCAAGACAATGATACAAGCGATTTGATGATTATATGATTTCAAATGGGTTTGTGAGGAGTAGCTATGATGCTTGTGTGTACTTTAAAGAATACCAGGCTGGTGAGTTCATCTATTTGCTGTTGTATGTTGAAGATATGCTGGTGGCATGCAAGGACTCAGGTATAATACAAAACACCAAGAAGATGTCGATGCAAGAGTTTGAAATGAAGGAGCTTGGTGTAGCCAAGAAGATTCTTGGAATGGAGATTTCAAGGGATAGAGAGGTTGGAATTCTCAGGCTAACACAGACCTTTTATATCAGGAAAATTCTAAATAATTTTGAAATGAGCAATAGCAAATCTGTTTAGTCACCCTTAACACAACACTTTAAGTTGTCTTTTAGAGATTCTCCATCTACTTTTGATGAGATTGCATATATGGAAAGAGTTCCATATGCAAATGTTGTTGGAAGCCTCATGTACTTGATGGTTTATACCCGGCCTAACATAAGCTATGGTGTAAGTGTGGTTAGCAGGTACATATCACCTGGTACACTGGGAAGCAGTGAAGTGGCTGTTAAGATACCTGCGTGGTACTGAAGGTGTTGGGTTGACATTTGGTAATGTGTCAGTGGAAAGAGATGTGTTGAGGGGTTATGTAGATGTAGATTTGCAAAAGATATGGACAAGGGCAGGTCCATAATTGGTTATGTTTTTGAAGTAATGGGTGGAGTTGTTAGTTGAAAAGCCTTTTACAGAATTTAGTGGCTCTAACTTCCACTGAAGTTGAATATGTAGCTTTTACTGAAGCTGTGAAGGAAGCTCTTTGGTTAAATGGTTTGTGACTGAGCTTGGGGTCAGTTGTGGAGATGTAGTGGTTTATTGTGATAACCAAGGTGCAGTTCAGTTGTCAAAGAATGGAGTTTTTCATGAAAGAACCAAGCACATAAATATGAAGTTACATTTTATTAGGGATGTGGTGAATGCTAAGGAGGTGTTTGTGAGTGGAATTAGAATTGGTGATAATGCTGCAGATATGCTTACTAAATCACTTCCTGGGTCTAAGTTTCATAAGTATTTAGGTCTGCTCAATATTGGTTAACTTGCATATTAAAGGTGGAGAATGTGAAGGTTGATATACAAGTTGTCATAAGATGAGGGACTTAATGTGACTACTTTGTATTCTTATGGGTTTGTCTGATTATAGTTTGTTAATTGGTTGTTAACCGTAGGATTAGTTAGAAGTTAGTTTTTTTATTAATAAGGGAGGTGTGTGAGTTCAATTGAGAAGGTCTTCTTTTTTGTTTTCAGTAATCGTAGTATTGAATCAATCGAATACAAGTTTGAATCGTTCTTTGTCTTTGGTGTTGATTACATATTACAACAAGTTTCTTATTACCAAGGTCATTTCTGGCCCCTAGTGTTTCGTAGGTTTTTATTTATTTATTTATTTAATAACATGTGCTTGTGGTTAAAAAAACGAAGGCATGTATGAAATAACTCAATAAGTGTAACTATACATTTCCATCAATGATGACCCAATTGCTACCGAAGATCCAGAAGTTAGATTTCACAGTATCTAGACTTGGTGGAACAAAATTTAGAAGGCGTTTGGTTCGCGGAATTTGTTGGAATTGGAATTGAAATTGAAATGAGAAGGAATTGTATTTGGAATTCAATAGTTTTCAAAGTATTTGAAATGCAATGGAATTGGAATATATAAAGGGAATTTAAATTTCAAATGCATTTTTAGTGACAAAACACTAATAAAGGAATTGAAATTTATCACTCATTGCAAACTGTCACCACATCCATAACCATTGATCACCGCCGCTACATACCACCGCGGGCGCCGCCTCATCGCCGACAATCGACCACGACTACCAACCGCGCCTAACAACAGCGTCCGTTTCGGAAAACCTACCGTACCCCACCCCTGCCACCAACTGATCACGTCCGTCATCGTGAATCAACAGACTCCGTCGAGAGTGTCTAAACAGATGCGGTTCGGTAAGGGTGGTTGGCGGTGGGCGGATTCGGCGATGGGCGTCGGTCGGGGGCCGTGGTGGTCGGCAGTCGTGTGCATCGGCGACGGTCGGAGTCGCGGTCGGGCGGCGCTCAGCGGCGGTGGCGGGGCAGGATCGGCGATCGGGCGGGGTCGGCGGTCGAGCGGGGTCGGCGGCAGTCGAAGGTCGGCGACGTCAACACAGTCGTCGGTAGTGTCGGTTGGTGGTGGGCGGGGTGGTAGGTGGCGGTCGGTAGCGGAGGCGGGAGTCGGTGGAATTTGAAATCCTTCAATATGTGGAAGGATTTTGAATCATTCATTTGAAAAAATTAATTCAAATTCCAATTCTTTTCGCAATAAAACACGTTAAGAATTTATATTATAGTAATTATGAAGTTTTGTTTGCGATACAAGTGGTAGTATATGTTTTATGGGTTGTACTTTCTTTTTATTTCTTTTTTTTAATCTCTAGTTTTTTTATTTTAACTCGATACTTTTATATATTTTATAATTTAAGCTTAATATTTTTTTTACTTTCAACTTTGTACTCTTATATTTTTCATATTTCACAAATTTTTCGTTTTACGTTTCGGTTTTGATTTTACGAGTTAACACGCCGTAGCGTGCGTGTGTGGTTCAATATTTTTTCACATATTATTTTCACTTTAATGGCCCGTCACAACGCACTGATCCTAGATCGTTTTACTTATTGTTCTATATGTTTTATGTTCTGCTTGCGTCCCTGCAAGATTCAATGTTTTTACGTCTACCTTTCATTCGATTTATTTTCTTATGTTTTTATGATTTTTCCAATGTTGGTTGTCACTAACACCGGTGTGCCATTAGTGTTACTTGGCATAGTTTTGCACCTCCCGCTGCATTGCGGGGGTCTTAATACTAGTGGAATTCAAATTCCAATTCTAACGAATTCCTACCAACCAAACACAATGACCAATGGAATTCAGATTCCAATTCCATTAAATTCCATTGAATTCCTGCATACCAAACGCCACCTAGAGTTATGTAATTAAGCTGTATGGTATTCCAAGCCGTGATTAAGCTGGTTGTGTCAACTTAAAAAACAAGTGATCAACCCGAATCCACCTTTCATATAAGCAACTCTATGTAATTGTATATCTTGTATGGAGATCAAAATCATTAAAAGATTACTCGTGTTTATTTCTTGCACTTCAGATCTTTTTGCTAGCGTTCGTCGGTGTTGTTTAGGAAGAGGTTCCTAACATGTATAAACTATATGCAGAAATGTATATACTTAATAATAGTAAAATGGGGAGCCTGGAAAAAAGAAACTATTTGATTAATGTTAACAGTTTTGTGGAACAGACACGATGAACCTACAGCAGTAAGCAACAATGATCACCGCTAGCAGTTTGGAGCACAGCATGCTAAATCAGCTAGCCTGGATCAGAGCTTTTAACAGCAACAAACTAACAATTACATGAGTGATCTGGATCGTAGCAGAAGCAGGTGTGCGATTGAAGGGACATTGATCACAGTCACACAGGATTGAAATACACATCAATGGAAGATAGAAAAGATAATACATAACAAGTTACATGTAATTTCTTCTACTTTAGGCAGCTATTTAGACATAGGTTGCTATGCCAAACAGGAGAGTGTAACTTCCCATTAAAGAAAGTTATTTGCCACACAAATGTAGGCTTAGGTTTGATATTAGAAGACAGAATAGCATTCAAAATGATGTTAAATCAACAAAGTCACATTAGTGTCACTGATATCATTTATGCCTTGCCCTACAGGGCAGCTGCAGCCATAGCACATGCCTCACATTCGCGAGTCATCAAGTCAAAGTCAAAAACAACAAGATTCAATTCTTGAATAAAAACACATAATTGAATTAATTCATCTGAATTTAACATAACCTTTCATATTTAACATATTAAACACTATTATGAGTTACGAACCAGTACAACTATATGACTCCACAAGAGTTTCGTGTCTGAACTAGTATACAGGGGTACACATAAGATACCAACATATAGAAACCAAAATCAGCTACAGGCACACCAAATGTTGATGAACATCATCAGATAATTTAGCCAAATCATGCTCAAAATCACAAGCAAAAATAAGCATACATGCATACACAGAACTAAAATGGAAAGTCAGAACCCTGCAGTTTATAGCATCATCTGATGAAACCAATTCCCATCAAATGTTACAAGTGCTCCATAATTACCAATTAATCAAGTTTTTTCACCTTAAATTGCCATAAACAAGCAACAAATGTCATTTTTCAAAACTAATTAGCTATAAAAAGAGTAAAACTTGCAGACTACATATACCTGAAAGGTGTTTGATTAAATGCCACTTCAAGAAGAAGACACTATGAAGTGTATCTCCATTAAATCTGATAAAAAGATGATCTTGAACCCATTTTGGGCACTAAAATTTACTTAATTTCAAAAAATCTATAGAATATAATCAGAAAGTTACTCAATTTGGGGAAAATATGCAGTGGCAATTAAAATATAAAAGAGAACATATAATATACCTCATCGCTTTAGCAGGTAGATATCGATTGGCATGCTTGCAGCAATCAATCTACCTTAATCATCAAAGATAAACCAAGAACTCGTTAAGCATTCAACTTCATTCTAAAATACGACCAACAACAACAACAACAACAACAAACCACAAACGTCATCAAAGAGCACACCCCATGCAGAAACAGTATAGATAACACCACACAAATCCTTTTAAACCTTTATTAAAAGACGATCGATAATTTTACTAAAATCAGGCGACCAAATAGAATCATATTTAAGGCGAAACAACGCAAATCACGAATCCGCGAGCTCCAGCTTATCATTTTTGCTCTTGATGCGTCTCTGATGAAGGAATTTGGAGAAATTGACAGAGAGATTCGAGTAAACAGAGCTTACCTTTGAGATATTACCATTGATTTCCTGAATCAACGCCACGTTCTTCACCAAATTGTCGGGGATCTTCGACCGATGATTCTCGTTCACTTGTTGAATCAACAATCGGTTCTTATCTAACACCGATTGTGCTTCTTTGAAACCCTTATTCAGCGTCTCCCACGCCTCCACATCGCACTCATCGCCGCCGTCGCCGGTGTCCGCTCCGGCCAACCACCGCTTCACCGTCGTCTTGTCGATGGAATTCTTCGGTTTCGCCGGGTAATTTGCCTCCTCAATCGCCGATGAGGAATCCATTTGTCCGTACACCTTCACACGCACACAGTTGTGCACAAATCGCAATTGCTGATGGGTGTTGACGTCAATGGAAATAAACAACCGACTGTGTCGAAAAGGCGGCATTTTTTATTAATTTTGTGCACTTTCTGCTACGGTTACGGAGGTGCTATGGTTTGGTAGGTGACGGTGGATATGAACCGTCGGATTGAAGAAAGTGACCGTGTGTGATTCTTTTGTGATTTAGAAATTTGACGGTCGGTGAGGTTAAAGGTTGAAAAGTCGTATCGATCTTAAATGGGTCTGTGATTGGGTCACGTAGACGGAAAGCGAAAAATATCTTAGGTGATTAAATTTATTAGAGTAGTTCCTATACTTTTCAAAATTGGCACTTTTTCACCTAAAGAATTTCTATTTTTGAAACGTGAAATGAAAATTTATATACGACTATATGAGTGTTTTACGGTTATTTTGGTGATTCGTTACCATGAAGGGATTGTTAGTGTTATATTGCTTTAGCTCAATTGTTCACTCTCTGTTTTGGTTAGTTTCGTAGAATTTAAATTGTATACTTACTGTTAAAGCTTTCATTTAAAAAGTTAGCACCAATGTCATTGACTAATTTTTCATCCTAGTTTGTTCTCCACGTTATGCACGGCCAAGTAACAGTATTATTTTCTTTCAACGTGCTACATTGATTATTCACTTGCTATTAATGCCACTAACGACCCCATTTAGCTCAATAATATACGTCTATTTTGAAACTAAATTGGGTTGCCTATTCATCTTATTAAGACTATAGTGAACAGCCGAAGATCTATGTTAATTTTGTATTTGAATTACTAGGTTTTATTTGGTGTTTTTTTTTCTAACTGTATAATGGAGGTGAAATAGTGATTTTTAAGAATAATGTATGAGTTCATCCATAACTTGTAGCTAAAATCATGATTTTTGTATTTTTTATTCACTGGATGTTCGGTTTGTTTTCTATTTTGTTTATTATGATAAGAGGTTTGTTTCGGATATCTATTGAGAAACATCTTCAAAAGTTTTAATAAAGCAAAAGTATGAATTTATACAATTGATTCACATATTTGAATAACATTAGTTCGTCGTTCACATTGAAAAGATAATAGATCTTCTATTGAAACTAATATAACTGTGAGAAACTCATACAAATCAGGTTTGAACGTATGGTTTTAAAGATTTAAATTCAAACCATCTCTTTTATGTCATTAGATCACACAAATAACACATTCAAACCATCTCTATAATGTCAATAACAAATTTAATTTTAGTTAAGTTTATATTTGATGTTCACGGGGAGATAGATATCACACAAATAACACATTCTTTTTGAAGATAAATATTAAATCTAAATAAAATATGAATCCCAAGTAACATATATGTTAACTTAAAATAAGTATACGTATGATTCTTTATAAGTTAACTAGTGGGTTGGCACACATGATACGGGTTGTATATTGATTATATTTGAATAAAATTTATTATTATTATTATTATTATTATTATATTATTATTATATTATTATTATATTATTATTATTATTATTATTATTTTTTTATTATTATTTTATTATAACTATGTAAAATTAGTAATTATATACTTAAGTATTTAAATAATATAATACTTAGTTCAAATAGTATTTAGTTATAAAAAATATTAATTTAATATTAATTTAAAGTATTATAAATAAATTAATACATAGTGATTTAAATAATCACATTAAAGAATAATAATCACATAAACATAAATAATATATTAGTTAAAAGAAATATATTAAAATAACAACAATTAAGAAATTAGAAAATATAACATAGAACACTTGATCGTCTCCGCTCTTCCATCTGGTAGCAATTTGAGTTTTGATTTGAATCAGATCACATTTGGTTGCTTTAGTCATGATACGATATTCATCACATCCAAATTCACATTTGATGATTTTCAGTTTATTTTATATATTTTTTTATTTTGTCAGTTTAGAAGAATGCTATGGTGATTTTCTTCACAATTAGCAATCATGTTTCTTCTTTTGTGCTCATAATTTATTAATGAGTAAATTACAAATTTTCCTTTATTTATATACGAAATTACGTGGTATGGTATGTGAATCCTAGGATCGTTCAGAATTATCAGATTTGATTTTAACAAGTATTGATCGCGGAATTATCAACACTTGCTGTTAATCAATTATCTATCTACAAATCAATCAAACAGTATAAAGAGCAATTAAATAATATGAATAATCAAACCACGATTGCTTAAGAACGTTGATCGTAATGCTTTCTGTTGCTATTGCTATATTGATGTAATTATTGCTGATTCTCCTTTACTGATTATACTGATTATCTCTTCATTCGTTCTTTTCATATGTTCTTGATCTCGTAATATATAGAGATCCTATTCTGTTTCTAATTCATTGTTAATCTTATTGCTATATTGTTGCTATAATTAAGCTAACTATAGTTATCCGAATCCTCGCCACATTTATCGGCATAGGAGTTCGAGATTTACAATAAAATAAATACAGATAATGTTGTTGATGTGACGTGGAATATTTGCTTGAATTAAATGTCTTCCGTCGTCATTAATGATGTTGTTCTGTCACGTTGACTTGTTGACTTTATGTTGACTGCTTGATGATCTGAAATCATACAAGTATTAAACAGTCTTCCGTAGAAATTTCTTCTTCCGCAGGATCTTAGTCTTCCGCAGCAACACTTGCTTGTTCTTCTTTGATTGTGCTTCGCAGGAGTTCTTGGACTTGTTCTTCAGTGGCAAGTCCTCCAGTAGCTTCACTTTGTTGTTCACTTGTTCAGTTGAAGTTGTTCTTCCGCAGAGGATCTACGGATGTATACTTCATGAGAACATCTACGGAAGAGTAATTTGTTCATCCGCAGTGTTCCAATACTTATGTCAATTTCTTAATTTGACACAGTCTGATGTTTACTGCACATTTCACACATACATTATATCATATATTATAACATATAATAATGATATGTAATATATTTACTTCATGAACACATATTATCAAAATTATTCATATTATATTATCAAAATCATAATTACAAGAATGATTACAAGAATATTCTATCATCTAAACCTATACAGGAGTTATATCCCTAACATGGTATGTCCTTTAGTTTTAATAATACATACAATGTCCTTTTATTAAAAGGTTTGCACACATATTGTCCTTTATATTAACTCTAATCCAAATATACAGTTAATTCAGTTACGTGCACCCTCACATGAAGGGTATGTTAGTCATTTGCTTTTCACGACTAATATATTAAAAAAATAAATAAAACAAATTAATGAAAAAAATTAAAGAAATATCGGACCGTTGTGTAAGTTGGTGAAACAAATCCCTCTTAGTGTGTTTTCATTCGACTAGCCTTAAAAAATTTACTGACAACAACCTCCAATGACATTTACTAAAGTAAGAAGTTTAAAGTCACAAATCAACTACAAGCTCTGGAAATCAATAATAAACACCAAAAAAGTACCCGTAAATACTTATCAACTACTCACACCAATAATAACAACAAAAAATACCGTAAATACTTTATCAATTACTCACACCAACAAATAATGTAAAAATAATAAGAAACACAAACTTGGAGAGTACCTGTGATTCTTTGAATTTGCAAAAGCCAAAAATGAACTATGAGTTGCTCGTTGGTCACATAACAACATAAGCCGAAATTCAAAGAGCAACAAATTACAGAAAGAAAATCAGGGATTTGAATCATACCATCTTTTATTTTTTGAATTCAAGGAGTTTCAATGGTTTGTGATATGTTGTAGGTGGTGGTTAAGACAACCGGTATTGGAGTATCAAAGAAAAAGAGAGAGAGATGTTGGATTTAATGGTGTTGAGCATAAGAAGGATGCAGGTTCACCGACTTACCCAATGGTCCGATATCTTTTAATTTTATTTTTCATATAAAATTATTAATTTTTTCACTTGTTAATATATTAGATGTGAAAAAAAATGACAAATACGCACCTCATGTGAAAGATACATGTAAAGGACAATAGGTATGTATATATTTTAAAAAAAAACATTAGATGTAATTATTAAAACTAAAAAACATACCATGTAATTTCGTATACTAACAGAGGACATAATTTTTAGTTTACTCTTATTAATTAAAAGCCTGCTTGACTTCTGTATCTGATGTGTTTGTAAAGATGGCAGGAAGGCTACAAAAATATCCTACATTATTAAGTGGTATGTGCATCAATGCATGTCCTTGTATATCATAGTAAACTCATGTATTATACGTTTTAAATAAATAAAATATTAAATATAAAAGTAATAATATTATTAGTTATAAAATGATATTTTAAGATAGAATACTATTGAAATTATATATGAGCAAAAACTATAAGTAATAAAACAATGATATCAACTTTTTAAATTTTTGTTTTTTTCAAAAAATATTAAACATTTTGTTTTAAAACAAACCATTTAAAAATGTCATTTTAAATTTTCTTTATTATAAGTTATAACTCCCAAATTTAATTATTTTGGTTTATACAAAATTTACTTTTTAAAAACATAAGTTTTATAATATTTTGTATTTTAAAAAATATTTGATGTTTTAAAAAAATCTTATTTTACAAAAAAATTTCTTTAGAAATAACATTAATACAAAGATCTTTTTCTTAATTTATTTTAAAAAATAAATTTAATCTAAAAAGAGTTAAATAATATTATTAGTTAATATAATTATTTAATAGGAGAGAAATGAAAAAATTTGGTGATTAAAAATGTGATGTTGTCACATATCCTCTGTAGTTATTTTTTTATTAGAGTAGAGAGATAGAGAGATTTTTATATCATATCTTGCTAGTTGCAGAGGAATTTATAGATTAGGTAAAAGTTCTAAACTGCATAAGATATGAGTGGTAGGACGTATTTGTAGTTCGATTTAATTCTGAATCAACATGGATGCATTTTTGTTTAATATCTTATGCACCTTAATTAAAACTTTTAGCTAATCTATATATTCCCCTACAATCTACTATAAGTGAGACCACACTGGATTGGGGTCTCAACCTTTTCGCGTTACCTAAAAAACTGACTATGCTAATAATATGTATGTTCTTCTGTGTGTTCATGTACACAAGTTTTTTTAGCAGATAATTTGTTAGACCAGAGGATCAGTTTAAAACTAATAAGAAAATTTAAGTATGGAGGATCAAGAGAACTTATCAAAGAATTGGAAGCTGCAAGAGGCAATTGTAAAAGCATGATTTCTCTTATCATGCCACATCATGTTCAAATCTTTCGTGTAGCCAGAATGATTGATGATGACTTTGCAACCAAACAGGCTCGTGCTCTACACAAGAACCATAGTTACTGATGAAGGAAAAGTGAAAAAGGTCACAATTGACTTTGAACCATAGTTACTGATTCACACTTTACTATATCTTCGTGACAATAAATTTACACTGAAGCTTTAAATGAATTACTGAAATCTGATGACAAATTCGATTTCATTGTTATGGATGAAACCATGACCCTCTTTGGACATTAAGTGGCGACAAGAGGGAAGTTTTACATGAATTCATATCGGACAGGCTAATAGCTCAAGCTGAAAGTCGATTCGTATGTATTCGAATGGAGGAACGTCATAATTATGTGAGAAAAACCGTTTAGCTGGCGACACTATTTTTCATCAATACTGCCACCAGTCAACCTAATGTTTTTTGGACTTATCTTAGCTGGATTGCTACTTTCGTAACTGGGCTGAGTTAGTCTGACATGTTTGATTCTCGTCATTATGCTAAAATCTTGAATGTGGTTGAAGTTTCTTATGGAGGCGAGAATGGTTTCAATTGTCTTTAGAAGTTCTTGCAAATGTGAAGTCTACTCGTGAAGTATTTTGAGGAAATTGGTCGGGAAAATCAGAAGTATGTATTTGGTGTTGATGTCACTTTAGAAGCTTTAGAAATGGGTGCTGTTGAGATTCTTATTCCACAGGAAAATATTGATATTAATCGTTACGTCCTTATAAACAGAACAACTGGTGAAGTTATTGTTAAGCATTTAAACAAGTATCAAGATAGTGATCAGAGTAACTTTAGGGATTCAGACACTAATTCTGAGTTGGAAGTTGAACAAAAGATGTCATTGCTTGAGTGGATTTCTAATGAGTATAAAAATTTAGATGCAAAGTTGAGTTAGTTACTAATAAGTCTAAAGTGGTTTCACAATTTTATAGAGGTTTGGGTGGAATCGGTGGAATACTTTGGCACCCGCTGGACGTTAGGTCATATGATGACCTCTAATGAATGGGAAATTAGCGAGTTAGACTAGCAATCAACAACTGGTCGCGGGTTCGTGCACAGGGGTGGGGCTTAGAGCCAGCACCGCAACACTCATTAAGCTTTGACCCTGTCTATAGAGTTGTTATGAAGGTTAGTAGTTTTCTTACATATGAAGAGGTGATAGGCCAAAAGGGTTAGCTGATCCGCACACGTCTGTTTGTCGAGTTTTATGCTATATACTGTTACTAGAACTGTATTATCAATAACTACATTTCCTTTCATAAATCAATTTGGAGGTTTTACTTACTTTAATATGATAAATTGTAAATTGTAAATTGGATGCATGATCAATGCCTTTTCAAATAGTTGATTGTTATTTTGATAACTTTGGATCAAATAATGAGTTTTTTGGATGATCATATTGGATATTTGTAATCAAGTAAATAGTCAATTAAAGTCAGATTAAAAAAAGTCAAAAAATGAAAAGTCAAACCTGTAATTCGGGCCGAAATTAAAGGGTTGAGTGTGTTAGTTTTGTTAGTTGTTAACCGCCATTGTATGTTTATATATACTATTTGTATGTCGACATTTGTGTGGAATAACATAAGTATTGCGTGTTTAATTTTGTTCTTGTTTGACCCTGTTCTTCTTTCATATGATTGGAAATTCTCAGTATTGATAATTTCGTATAATCAACGATCACAACGATGTCCTTGAATTATTCAAAAGTCTTGCAAATGGATATAACCGACTATGGTTGATTGTTGTTGTGAATTTCTTGATTTCAAATATGATGCAGGTTTGCCAATGAACAAGGAACCAAGTTTTTGACTTCGATTTCGATTTTAAATCAATTGGTATACTTTAAAGATTTGGTTTCTGTTTGTGAATGATCTTCGATGGTTCTGAGATTGATCACAAGGTTTGATCGATGTCTGCAATTTGATAAATCTTCTTTTCTTGAAAAAACAGAGATGAAACGATGATGAATATTTCTTGAAAAATGATGATTTCTTCTTACGATTTCTTCTTCCCAAGAGCGTAACGCTCTGATACCAATTGAAGGATGATTAGAAGAATTATGGAAACTTGCTTGTACATACAATCATCATCAATTACAAATGAGGGTTCTATCCCTATTTATAGTTACCAAAGGGTGGGTGTTCCTTTGGTGTTGGCTGGTGTTTAACCACCGTTACCGTCACTACTTATGTTATACAACATCAATACAAATTAATAATAAACTTAGGTTAAACTAATTATAATGCTAATTAGGATAATATCAATAAGATGTTCCAAAATGTTTAGTTTTTTAATGGCAATATCTCATTTTAAAAACTTCTGAATTACATCTACCTAGGTTTAAACATAAGTGATTAAAGAGTCCTTTTTTTTTAAAGTTTTTTGCTCATTCCCCGGGCTACTACCCAAAAGCCTTCTAAAATGTTAATTAACCCAATAAAATCAATAAGCCCTAAATCCAAACTCAAATCTCAAAACCGAAACAATTCATATTCTTTAAGTTACAATACACTTGAAACATCATAGTTTAAGTCATAAACCAACCAACATCCTTAAAATCTATTAATACAAAAATTCATCATTTATTCCGGTCTACTTGTCAAAACGGCCAATTAATTAACAAAAAAAAACAAGTTACAAAAACATAACAATTTACATTTTCTTTTTCATGAAATGATGAAAAGACACTTAAGCAATTTCATGCACTAGTTGCCACCCTCAACTGTACCAGTGTACCAGCACTTATTAGCCACGCTTCAACTTTGCCGTTTCAAGCAACATAACGTGGAGCTCAAATGTCTATCCATTCCTTACAAAACACCAACACTATGAAACTTCCTAGAAATTTCATCATCAACTCGGTGAATCTAAACTCATATATACACAACACTTCATCCGTCTCATTTGATCATCTTCTACTGATCAACAAGTGTCTGTTGGTCGGTGTTTAGGCAGTGTGTCAATTTGTTCGTCATGGGTTCGTCGGATAATCGCGACTTAGAGACCGCGAAACCCGTTTCGACGCCCTTGTTACGATCCAGATCGGAGACCGATAATGGTTTGTCGTGTGTTCGGTTTCGGATTCTGAGGGAGTTTGTGGCGAATGTGAAGAAAGTGATGTTTGGAACCAAACTTTTGGTGCTTTTTCCCGCGGTTCCGATGGCGTTTGTGGCTCATTATTATAGTTTTGATAGAGTATGTGTTGGATGTTATATGTATAGATGATGCGTCTTTAATTAGGGGTTTTTGGATAATGTTAATTGATATTTGTTTTGTTTGTAGCCTTGGATATTTGGTTTAAGTTTGCTTGGGTTGACTCCACTTGCGGAACGTCTTAGTTTTTTAACAGAGTAAGTCATAATATTTTATTATGAATTTAAACAGAAACATTTTCCGATATAATCTAATTTAAACAAAGCTATTAGTACGGTCTGGTCTGGTGTGTAAACTCCAGCCCAAAGCGTAACTATAATTTTATTTTAAATCTAACTTTTGGTTTATTTTTGTATTGTGTGTGGATGAAATTGGACACAAAAGACAAATTGCATACTTCACAGGACCTACAGGTAATCAATCACTTTAATCATGGTTTATTTTATCTCTAGATTGTGCGGTAATACCCTTATTTAGAGTAACTAATGTGATATATATATATTTACAGTGGGAGGGCTGGTGAATGCAACATGTGGAAATGCAACAGAGTTGATAATAGCAGTGTTTGCTCTACATAAGAGGAAGATTCATGTGTTGAAATACTCTCTTTGGGTTCCATCATCTCAAACCTTCTCCTTGTTCTTGGCTCATCTCTCTTGTGTGGTGGCATTGCCAACCTCAACAAACAACAGGAATTTGACCATGTACCCACCTTACTTTCCCCCAGCCATTCAATTTATTTTATTTATTATAAATAATAAAATGGCCAGCCGGTCAGACCAGTTGAACTGAACTGAGAACCGGACACTTAGCTGGTTCAGCGACCGACTAGTATTTTGAAACGACTATTGAGTAGGTGAACCGGTTCAGTGGTTGGACCGGTTTAATTAAACCTTTTCTTTGAGAAAATATTTTCTTTTGAGTTATAAGATTGAAATTGAGATCTATTATATACAATGAAAGTTAAAATTATATAGGCACTACTCTAAAAAAATCTCTTCATGTTTTCTTTTTCTATTGGAAAATCAATGTTTTTCTTTTTATACTCTAAATACTTTTAAATACAGACAACAATAGAAATTTTCATTCTCTTAAAAATTAATTATGACTCCATCTGATTTTTATGTTCGGTTCACCCGAAGTGATACGATTTTTGAGTTTGGTTCAACTGGTCAATACATTGCATACATGTAAGTTTAACATAAGAGGACCAAACTTGTAACACACACATACATGTAATTTAAATAAAACTTTATAAAATGACATGAAAAAACAAAAACTAATCTTCTTGCATGTTATATATATGTCTAAACACAGATGCAGGCAGATGCAAACACCTTGCTGCTGTTGCTCGGGCTGCTATGCCAGATCGCACCGTTGCTGTTTAATCTCACAAGCATCGATTCACCGAAATCGGATAGCGCTGCGGTTCTGCAGCTGTCAAGGGCAAGCAGCATTGTGATGTTACTTGCATATGTAGCATACCTCTTCTTTCAATTGAAAACTCACACTCAACTCTTTGAATCACAAGAGGTTTGTAACTACTTAATTAATTTGACTATATTATTAAATTCTAAGGTCAAACTAAATCCTATTCATATAATAATATTAAAATTAATTAGGACCAAGATGATGAAGATGAGAAGGAGACAGCATCCATAGGTTTTGGAGTGCATTTATATGGTTATGCTTGATAACAATAATCATATCGGTTTTGTCCGAGTACGTTGTGGGCACATTGAGGTAATTGTCTATAAGATGAAAATAAAAGTTATATGATGTTAGATGATACTGATTTTTTTATATATTTGTGTACCAGGATGCAGCAGAAACTTGGGGATATCTGTGAGTTTTATCAGCATAATTCTTCTACCAATCGTTGGTAATGCTGCAGAACATGCTGGATCTGTTATATTCGCCTTTAAGAACAAACTGGTGAGATATATACAAGTCTCAGACGTCTTTTAATTGATACATTGTAGGATGTACTGTATAACAATTAACGTCTTATGACCACCACAAATCCATATTGTTATTGATGTCTATAACTGTGTGACAAATGGTGCAGGATATATCTCTGGGTGTCGCTATGGGTTCAGCGTCTCAAATCTTGTTGTTTGTGGTAAGAAAATATGACAAAGATAACAAATCACAAGTTACAATTATGTTGTATGGTACAACTCAGATATATGTTTATGGATTCAAACATGTGATGGATTTTTGAACTTGTTGTACCATTCAAGTCGGGTGATGCATCACACGAGCGCTAACATATTGTATATGAAACCGAATCAGGTTCCTCTATGTGTGATTATTGCTTGGATGATGGGAATAAACATGAGTCTTGATTTTGGACTTCTTGAAACTGGTTGTCTTGCCTTCTCAATTTTCCTTACAGCTTCACTTTACAGGTTTCGACATTTACCCCCCTTACTTTATTATCTACATTAAGAACCCTGTGATCTTGGTACCATATGTCTTGCCTATAAGTGTTTGATCATGTATGGTTCAGGATATGTTTGTAAACATGGGTCAGAGTTCACACTTAACACAAGTTACTAATTAGACAATTAATTATTTAACTTACAGAAAATGTGATTTGATCTTGGATAATTAAGCAAAATAATTAAATTAATGTTGTATAAATCCTTTGCAGGATGGAAGTTCACACTATCTGAAAGGAGTAATTCTTACCCTTGCCTATGTAGTTATTGGGGTGTGCTTCTTCGTTCAACATGTTCCGTTTGGTGAGTCCATTACGCTTCGTTTTTATGTTATAGACTTTTTTAGACACTGGGTTCGGTGTATGTTTGTTTCACTGCTTTTATTCGTAGTGTGTTACTAACCAGTGGTAGAACCAAGAAATGCTTTTTACCTGTGTCACTATGTTTTAATGTAACCAAGTTAAAAAGCGTTTCAATTTGGTCACTCATGCATTTTTTTCTTAAATTGAACTATTAAACCATCAAATCGAGTCATCATCGAATTTTCTTATGTCAAAATAGTAATGGAGGAGAAGATGTGGGGGGTCGGAATTTTTAATATATAAAATTATATTAAAAAAAAAAAAAAGCATGTTAATTATATTAAAAATAGAAAAAAGTAACTAAAATTCTCGTCACCGTTCCACATCAACATGAAAAGGAAGAAAAAAAATATTTTCTAATTGAAATAAAAAGAAAAAAATGCTAAAAACATATCAAGACTTATAATTTAAATAAAATATGGAAGTTAAGTGATTCACAAAATTACCGGTGATGGGTCGGGTCTCCAAAATAAGTTAATAAATAAATAATTCTAAAAAGTACAATCTTTTTTTTTTAAATATTACAAGTCATGTTATAAATATCTTCTTTTGAAACATATTATCTTATTCTTTTTCTCCGCAAGTGATACAACAGTCATTCATATAATCATCACTAATAAGATTGCACAAATCAACTTCAGAAACTTTGTAAAAGAAAACCTACTCTCAACAATTTGCAATGCCAATAGCAACTTTAATAAAAGATAGATTAACAGATAAGGAAGATGTTTCGGCCTTGTTTTTAACATTAATCTTACAAGATCGGATCTTGTCTTCATTCTGCAAATCATCCGTCATTTTCTTTCACATGATTAATGTAGTAGTTAAGCTGGTGCACTAACTCAATTTTTCTCCTCATAATCAAAATCATTTGGATTAATGTCATGAAGTCATTTGAATCTCACATACCTATGTAACATATCAAAAATAATTTAAGACAGCATTCTTTGTGAGCTACATGGCCGGTCCCGGGAATTTTCAAGAGACCTTGGCCTGGGGGCGGAAAACAAAAAAGTGGCCCCTGTAATACGAGTATCAAAAAAGTCTAAACCAAATATAATGTATATAAAAAAATTATAATACAACGATAATTGATAACAATAACAAAACGAAGAATTGTATCAAAATAATCTAATTTACAATCGGGGAAGTTCTCTAGCATTGTTGAAAACAAATTTCTAAATCAAGTTTTCATATTAAATGGAGTTTAGATTGGGTAAATGGTATATACTAAATTACAAAAAATGTTATGAGCTCTAAGGTAAGGTTTGATAGGTTTAATAATTAAAATGTTATTGGGTCTTTTTAATGGGTTTATTAATAGTTATAGCTTTATTAATAAAAATACATATATATAATATATATAATTTTTCTAAAAATTTCGGCCCCCTAGGAGATCGGTCCCTCGGTGGTCGCCCCGCCCCGCCCCCCCCTCAGGGCCAGCCCTTGTGTACATCGCACAATGCCATTAGCACACATAATTAATAATTTCGCGTAGTTTCTAGAGATTTCATGCCAGTTGTTAATATACAATATATATCAGTTCTAATATCATTAAAAATTTTCTGGTGTAACAGACGCATCAAAAGACAAGTTAAGGCCAGTACGAAATGCAGTAGCTTGATTAGCAGTTTTATGTTGTAGCTCGAACCTGGTTCATGTAACTTGTAAACCAGAAGTTCATGGTGTGAATGATTTATGGAATAAACCAGAACATGGTGAGAAGGATCGTATGGAATAAACCAGAAGTTCATGGTGTGAAGGATCGTATGGAATCGCTAGTAATAATTTACAAAGCTAAATGACCCAACTTCACAGTTATATGTATTACAATTCAAATTAACTGTAAATGGTAAGTCTATGTAACGTGCTCCTTCTATGGTTCAAATAAATTTAGGCCCATTCATCACCTCATTGATAAATCTATGCAACTGTAGGTTTAAATGCGGTAGCATTGCAAGTAAAGTGGTCAAATACATGACCAATTTAAGTAGAGAAGTGTTCATTGCATAATACAAGTGTGCATGTTGTTCTCTAATTAAGTTTGGTTCTATATTGCATATATGAGAACAATACATCAATGATCGATTCAATTTGACCCATCATAGAGTTGCACTTTGCCGTCGGTGATTGTGGTTATAGCGCAAAAAAAATCAAACCCAAAACACCAGTGAGCAAAAAAAGATCAAACCCATTCTGACCCATCATTCATCGTTCTTTTCTAATGGCCCAGCAGGCCCATATTTTTATTCTCCTATTTTCAAGTTGCCCATAGAAACCCCTCACAAAATAATACTTGACCCAAATGAACCCAAACACTTATATTTAGAGTCCAATCTAACCCAAACTTTAGTGTTTGGGCAAAGATTGCCCATTATTCAGACCAAGTTTCAGTTTGTAGGGGGTTTTTAATAATTCCAAGAAACATATTTACCGTGATAATGTAGAGGTCAATTTTTGGGGCATTTCTCAATGCGAATATAAAGGATCAAATGGTAGCAAATTAAGCATATGACGTATGGATTTTAAGGTCATGGTTTAAGTTTATGTTGTTCGGAGTTTTCTACAAAAAGTCATGGCAGTTTTAGTAACAAATGGTATAAGATGCTTAGAACTATGCCGAATAACCATGGGAGCATATCCGGGGTACCCCTCGCTGCCATGACTCACCAAGATGAAATGCGACGATTGGGTATTAAAATGAGTGCCTTACTCAGCATATAAGATCAGTATCGCAACCCAACTAAAAACTGGGACGAAAATTTTTACTTAACATCGCTGTCAGATTAGTGACAGATAGGTCGTCGAAAGGTTTTCCACATGAGTTTGTGAAATCCATAGTTACCGACAAACTTTCTGACAAATCATTTACCTTCCCAATTCCTTCGGCATATTACTCCGGCGATACTCAATATTATAGCAGTGAAATCCTCCTTTTCCATTAAATTATGATTAGCTAGGATTATATAAAAAGTATTTATACGCTTCTTTTG